>JAAGNO010015320.1:31315-74017 GCA_033439905.1 Ceryle rudis
GGGAAAAAAAAAGTACTGTAGGGATGTGATTTTGGTTTGTTTTTGGGTGGGTTGCCCCCCCCCCCCCCGTTTTAAGGGAACTTAAGCAAACTTTATTCTTTGGCAAATCCAATTCTGCAAGGCTCTTAGCTCACTGTAGCATTTAAACAAACATCAGCATCTCCCCAAGTCCCAGAGGAATCTGAACTTGTGTCATTCTGAATTTTCCTGCTATCATCACACATCTGGAACCATACTCCTCACTCCTGGAAGGTACTAGCAATAGGCCTCCTCAGGTGCATCCTTCTACCTGTACTGCCACCTCTGCAGCACAAACACATGTGGCTAATCTTACATACCTCTCCAAGAGCCTTGACCTGTTTGCAGATCAAGACTCTGTAGCACAGGGCAACATCTGCTGCAAACAAAACAATACCCTGGCATATTGTTTTTCTGTTTAGATGAGAGTGACTATGAAGCATTCAGGGTTTTCTAAAGGAAAAAACAGTTCCTGATGTTTATTAAAAGCACAAACAATATTTGTCTCCCACACCGGCCTCCCTAGAAACCTCTTTCATCATGAGCAAACAGAAATGGAATTATGGGGTTTTTTAAAGGAAAGGTACCATTAAAACCAGTTCTTTTTTAATTTGCTCTCCATTGATTTTCAAAGACCAAAGGTACATAGAGCTTAACTGGAATAACACCAGAGCTAGCATTCAGTAACAAGCAAAAGAGAAGTACTCAATGCTGAACAACTACAATGTATACTCCTACATGGCTGAAAATAAACAAAAGAAGGGTATACGCAGAAGTACAGCATGGTATAGATTGAAAAGCAAAGGAAGGTATATAGGAAAAGCAGCAAACAATGACATTCCCTTGGATTGAGGCCAAGCTTGCCTAAAGTGCAGCACCTTGCTATTTATGGTATTGAAAGCAGATGTTTACTCTGGGGAGGCTGAAACCCTGAAGTGATCTAATCTAATCACCATGATTACCAACAACAATCTTTTCTGGTTTGTTCAAGATTTTACAAAGAATGCAGTGAGCTAGATATTACCTAGTTAACTTTGCCTAAAGTCTGTGTGGAGGCTTAGCACATAGCTAAAAGCAAATCTGAAAACATCATTTGTGCGAGAAATCTCTTCCTACTTGCAATGATCCTTTGCCCACAAAATGGAGAGAGATCAGAAAATCCTTCACAGTGTCTGATCTACGGGTACACTATCAGCCTGCTGCACTGGAGGTGACTAGTCAATCAAAATTGGCAGTTTTTGATGAGCCACAGAGCAGCAGAAATTATATGATCTAACACCAACTTCATTGGTTACAACAAAGAAACACCGATTACAAAGACCTGGCAGAAAAGCTACCTTGGCATACTAGAAATCTTAGAACAAGCCATTTCTGGACTCCACAGAGATGTAGAGCACTGCTCCCATACCAGGCACCCCCTGCAAGCTCAAGCCATTACAGAGTCCACCTGAGAATGCTGGACGCTCAATACCTGGATAGACAACGCAAGTGACCACCACATGATGACCCTCACCCTCCCAGACCCTGCGCTGAGCTGGACACAGAGAGGCACACACGAGCATGCAAGGCTCATGTGGTGTACAGTCTCTTCCCTTTTAACTGCACAAAAGCCCCAAAACTATAGTGGCAAATGACGGTAGTAGAGAAGCGGTGCATCCTGTGCAGTCAAAGCCACAGTAGCATCCCTGGGTTAGCACTGGTGTCAGTACAGCCCAGTTACCATGCGTGCCTGGAGACTGAAACCTGCCTATCTGCTATGGCCACACCACCACCAAAACTGAAGCAGTCAGCGCTGGCACACCTGCGTCTCCACAAATGCACAGGCAGCAAGGACTTTTTTGATCCCTTGTCAATCAAACGTAGAAGTAACACTGGTGTTTAAGAGCAGCAGTGTGCTTCCAGGAGGCTGCATCCTCAGATCACATCACTGCGTGATGTGACACAGGGCAAATCTGACAGTTGGTCTCTGATGGCACCTTAGACACCTGGAGGCCGGGGTTCACCTGCTAGTATTTCTGGGGGAGCTCCAGGGGACCTGCACTGGGCTCAAGGGGAGGATGAGCACCTTCTATAGAAGTGATCCCATGACCTCAGGTGCCTGCACCATCATGAAATGGGGGACCTCAACTACCGCAGGTCCTCCTCTGGTACCGTATGGCTCTGGTAGCCCCCCAGCACCCTCCTAGAAAAGAGTGGTTGTGGAGAAAACCTGAGCTGGTCACGCAACAGAGCACAGCCTGGCACAGGCCCACACCTGCCCTGTCAGCAATGCTCCTGCAAAGGTAATGGGGCTTCATTCCAGCATGGCTTGGCAGTGCTGACTTCACCGGGACACGAGGGATGTCTCTACGTTCAAACACTACAGGCGACGACAGTAGTTCAGAGCTGTTCTTGCCTCGCCTTCGCCGCTGGCAAAAGTCTAATCTACGTCTAATTATGAGGCTCCGTCATGCCCCAACTCCTTTCAGCCCCTGCTAAGCTGTACTAACTTGTCTGCACACGGAGCTCGTCAGTGATAGCTGTCCTCCTGTTCGTGCCAACGCATGGATACCCTTATTCTAGAAAATGAGAGTTTGTCAGCTCTTGGTTTTATCCAAGGATAGCTAGAGTGCTTTTAGTACACATTAAAATAAGCTATGAGTCTGCTTTCAAGGGTAGACTAGCTAAACTAGTTTTTTTTTCTGGGTTTCAGATACTTTCAGCAGGGGTGTGTATCAGGTAGGCAATAGGCAAGAACATGCAAAATCTAGGCACAAACAGGAGGTTTTCTGTCATTACAAGCTCTATTTCCCTCCATGGACTACAGCAGCAGAAGCAGGAATGACAGGAGAGCAGGTAGAGAAGAGAGAGGCTGGAAAGGAAAGGAGAAGGAAACAGCGAAAGAGAAAAAAACTTGAGTGGTTTTTGCAATTACAAACTGAAACTCAGAAAATCCATGGCCAGGCTGAGGTCTTGCTAGCAGCAGTCACCAAGGAGCCAAGAATGTCCCTCTGGCATCTAGCATGACAGCATGTGCAAAAGATATCTCATGCTCACTTGACAGCTCCCTTTGCTAATCTCCTTTCTGAGGTGACGGAAACCTAACCCCCCTCATCTTAGAGCTCTTTTGTGCCACACGTTTCCCATCTTTAAGAAAAAACCCAAGGTAAAAAACCTTTTCCACAGCCCAAAAACAGAGCCGACACCTCCTTTAGAGCAGCTGCAATTACGCAGCTCATTCACCAGCTCCTCAGGAAACTACCTTTCTTGAGGATGCTGCCACGAGACACATACCCCTTGAGGTGTCCTTATTTCCTGCATCACTCCAAATATCAAGTGATGATAAGGGACACAGAGACAATTGCAACTTATGTCTTATGAGAAGCACGGCCCCAGCATGGAATGGTACGTGGATAACAGCTGCTTACAGAAAAGGCCTGCCGAGAAGTCTGTGGTGAGCACAGCTGTAGATTGTTGAATCCTGCAGGATTACCCCCAGGACTTTGATCAAAACTTGTAATCTCTCACAGAAAGAAAAGTTGGAAGGGCTGGATATCAGGTTCCTACTAGTGCAAACCCTGTACAGCTCTCACTGGTCTTGTAGACGCACAACTGTGTTTTGGGGGTCCCATCATGACTTAGCACCTGTAAAACCTTCCCCCTACCACTGTGAGTTTCCTCTGTGTCAATGCTGTAAATGGTATTTTAGAAATAATAGCGCAAACTGTAAACACGTTTATGGGAGTTATTTGTCATATTCCTCTTCCTACAAAAGCCAGGCCTGCTTAGTATCATGAGTCCAATTGTTCAGACTGCTGAGAGAGAGCAAAAAATGATACCCAATATAATTTTGAAATAGCAAAAAGTAGCTTTTCTGTATGTTACAGCTAGAGCTGTGAGGTTAAATCTCTTACAATCTATCAAAACCACTGCCCCACTGGAAGGGGTGTTCTCAGCTCATTTCAAGTGAGCTATTGGGCCTTACCCCCACACAGGACAGGAAACAGCTTATCTGGACCACCGGCTCCTGACGGCCTGTCAGCTAAGGAACTTCCAGTCCCACATCAATTTTAGGGGCTCAGCAGAGATGATTAAAACACAAAGCTACTTTGTTTTCAATTCTGCCAGCTATCAGAAGCCACTCAGGAGTGTGCGGTACTAGGGACAAGCCAGGAAATGGATTGAGGGCAGAGAGATCTCTGACAAATGCATCTGACTTCGGTCAGCATTGGACAGGAGCAGAAACGTATCAAAACCTGTATCACATGTTCCCTAACAATTTGGTGAGACAGGCTGGGATCTCACCCAGCTCAAGTCACCAGGGCTGAACCAATTCTGGTAAGAGGCAGCACTTTGATGTAATACAATGTAGAATGTCACAGTGGTAACCTTTGTCTGCTGACGGACTTGTATTTGATGGATCAACAGAATTACTTTACAAATTTTACAGGCTTCCAAATCTCCCTTTGAAACACTGAAATGCATTAGCAAATGCCAAGTTATCAGTGCAAGGAAGAGAGCCTTGGTAGTCGGCAATATTAACCAATGAAAGATGCAAACCGTCAGAACGTAAGCACACCACAATCCAGGACATCTGTTTGCTGAATAAACAGCCCTAATTCCTTCAGCACAGGTTACACAGCACGGCTATTCAATTACCACAAGACAATCAAAAGCAGTCAAGCAATCCAGCAGCCCAGAAGAACAGCATCATTTTACACGATAAGAAAACCCTGACACTGCTCTGTTCAGGTTCACCTGAAGCTGCACAAAGAGCATTTTTCCAGCCATTTTGAGGTGACGCTCTCCTCCTGCATTGTTGTTGTTCAAAAAGCCCCCTAAGAGGCGTACAAAAAATGTGATCCAAATTCTCGGTCTCTGAGGCTGCCCAGTGTCAGGCTGCTGCCCATGCAGGGAGTGCTGGAGCAGTGGTACATTTGTGCGTGTGCTCGCTGATGGAGCCAGGTCTCATGAGGGCTAATGAATGCCCCTCGACACTGGCACCGCCTTGGAATTGCCTAAAGAAAGGGTGGGGCAGTGAAACCAACGTGATTCAAAGGCAGCAAAGTCTTAATTACTGGGTTAGCAAGTATAAAACAGTTTCAGGCAAGCAGAAAATACAAACAGTCATCTATTGATGACAAGGCTTTTAATGACAAATCTGCCCGTTTTGTATGACATCACGCCAACGTGACATGCTGCAGCTGCCTGCTGAAAATAGGGAGAAGGGCACAGATAAATGGGTGGGTGTGGAAACGAGCTCCAGAAGGGCTTCTCCGTGTCACGGTGTAACCACATGAATTACTGCACAAGAGCTTACAGTAAACAAAGTACTTGCTATCTCTTAGAAAGATCACAGCAGCAGTAGCAGTAAAGCAGTTCACAAAAGAAAGAATCTGAGTCAGTCCAAAACAAAGAAAGTACTGTAAGGAAAATTCAAGAAAATACGAGACTAGACATGGCAGAAGAGGATAAACTGTCAGGCAGATTCATGCCCTGGGGGCTTACGGCGTGGGAGCTCTCAGGACTGCTCACTCTAGAGGTTATGAGGCCAAAAAATACCCGATGGAGACAGTGCTGCCACCCTTCAAGTTCCAGAAGGGCACTGCTAACCTTGTCCTTTCACGGTTGGACAGCAACTATCCCCATTTACAAGCCACCGACACCTTCTCAGTGGCACAGCTGGATGCTCCCAAGCACCTGTTTCTCTCAGAGGGGAGCAGGGCAGCTCTGTGGAGAGGTGGGTGCTGCCCAAACCAAGACATGGCAGTGCCTCCCAGCCTGTGGCTCCTGCCAAGTCCCAGCGCTGCTTCTCGTCGTCACGCTCCCACGTGCATGGAACAAATGTAATGCACAGTCACTGCAGAAACGTCACCTCCCCAGGGCTGAGCACCCTGCATTCACTGTGCACTGGCACCCAGTGCTCCCTCCCAGACAGTGCACACCCTCGTTTCTCCAGGCCCGAGGGGGCACTGTATCACAATGGGATGAAACAAATTGTTTCTCCCGGCCCTTAGAGATGCTGTTATCATGCAAACATCTTTCTTCTGGGCCTCAAAATGCCTCTCCAGCTTCTCAACCTGCCCCAAGGAACCAACCATGAGAAAAAGGGGTGCCACAGATGCAGGGCCAACCCTCCATTAGGAAATACATCATCCTTCCCTTTGAGAAGCACCGCAGCATGCCACTACCAAAGCCCTCCAGGACACACGAGACATAGTCACACATCAGCCATAGCTACCTCTAAGCTCCACACAGGGTAGCTAATCCAGTCTAGATTCAGGATGTGACACAGAAGAGAGCCACAGCTCTAGCAGCACTGATGGAGACAATAACTGTCACTCTCCAGAATGGCTGTTCCCTAAGCACAGCCCAAGGGAAGGCACAAGGAAGGTGCCTCTGGGAGAAAGCGCACTTCCACTACCATGGCCTTCCACTCCTCTGATCCAGTGTCCTCACGATCGCTGCAAGGTGTGCTGAGATGACCGAGTCTAAACAAAGTCTCAGTAGTGAACAGGCAATGACAGGTAACAGCTTGTGACCTAAGCTTGACAGAGGGCAACACAAAGATGATTAACAGCTGCTGAAGCTGACTCAGAAAAGACCAGAAGTAAGCATTCTGTCACTAACTTCAGCAAATTAAAGGTTAGCACCTACAACCCCCTCATTCAGTTCTTAGTTTGGGGATCTTCCTAAGTAGTAACAACTTCTGCTCAGTAAGTATTAGCTGTGGAGTCTGCTGTCAGATAGGAGACCTCAACTTATCCTGAAAGAAAATTATTTACATCTTTATCAGAATAGATTACAACGATCTGAGATGGATGGCATTTACAAAATCCCTACTACCACATCGCCCTGGTTACCTCTTGCTATCCATTCTGGCCTCCCCACAATGTCATTTTCAGTCTTGGTCCTAAACTGAAGTTTTTTCCAGGACTTAGAACCAATATATTTAAAAGAGACAAAAAACTCAAGAACGAAGATTATAGGAGAAGCTTATATGCTCAAGCTAAACAAGCTCTGAGCTATAGGGTAGAGCCCTCCAGGATGATGACACAGCCTCTTACAAGGGGTGGGAAGTGCAACACAAGGCCTCTTAATAGGAGAGGAGCACCCTAGACCTTCTTCTCCTGATCCAAGGCCACTATTCCACCACGACTGTAGAGCAATGTCCACAGACAACTCAAAGCCAGAGACACAACAAAACAAGCATTTTCCTGAGCCACCAGAGAAACTGGTTGCTCATGTTAATGAGGTACTAAAAAGGGTTGAGATTGTACAGCACTGAAAGTCATTTAAGGGTTTAAAGTATAGCACAGCAGAAACTACAGCAAGAAACATCAAGAACGTGAGTGAGGAAGAGCTTACACAGGAGTAAAAGAGATGATATCTTTGAGATTCCCTGCCTGAGCAAGAGCCCCCCCTTTTAACCCCTATCTGGAGAGAAAAAAAAGTCTTTTTATTTCTTCCCCAAAAATTACAGCATAATTTCAAGCAGGTAAAAATAGACTTTTGTGGGTCATCTCCAACAGCTGATAGATAAGCCTAGGCTCTCTCAACAGCTATTACTTACAATAAAACATCAGCTGGAAGTATGCATTGAAAAAACTTACAAAAGTTCTTCAAACACAATGAATTTGGAAAGATTTTGCAGCTATTAAGAGTCCGTAGTAAAGGAACAGTAAAAGATTATCATGCTGTGCTCTCAGGCAAGGCTATGTCATTTGTTGGTACCAACTGTTGTATATAACTGCCTGTAGAACTGTTTTCAAACCACTGTTTCTTTTTAGTATTTTATACTGAGAAATACAACGTAACTATTGCCACCGCATGTTTCCTTTTGACAGAACATATAAACACCCTCCCACTAAAACATACCCTAAACTTCAATCTTGTGAGAGAAAAGCATGGAAATAGCTCTTACTTGTATTTTAAGTCATTTATTAATATCCAGCATTTTCTGTACCACTCCACCTGCACTGATGTGATATGCTATTAGCACAGAGATTTTAATTTTTAAGATGTGCAATCAATAATCCATTTCCATATGCCATTAAATCCAACGTGTGGTTAAATTAATGGAGCATTTGACTTTTGATCCATGTATGTTTGGTTGCAGCTCAGTGCAGGAAAAAATGCACAAGAACTGAGTTGATCTGACAGCTGAGCTCTCCCACGCTTTCTAACATCAAGTTTCAGATTAATGTGAAGCATTTCCACTGCCACTCAGCTGGAATACAAAATCTGTTCATTTCCACTTCACAGGCCAGAATGCAAGGTTTTTGGTCGCTTAACTCCTACTGAAAGGGCTGGGTCATGCTAAAATCTGATCTCCATTTAGCTCCTGCAGCCTGTCTGCATCACTTGCAATCCAGTGGCTTCTCTTCTGTGGGGGAACATCACAGCCTGTCAAAGCAACAGTGGCTAGCAACTCTCAAGCAAAAATTTTAAGATTAGGGATGGGAAAAAGTTGTAAGTTTTGACAAAATACCCTGCTGAAAAAGTCTTATTTTCAAGCAATTGTTCCAACATGGGAAAGAAAAAGAACCACCTGTCCTTGCATCTAAGCTACTGAAAAAAAAGAAGGTATTCAGACAAGACGGAAGAGCAATGACTGTTGACTTTTTAAGGATAATCACTGTGATACTACCCGAGAGAAAAAAAGAGCTCCCTCTTATTTGTCTTTCACCCTCCCCAAAATCCCCAGACAAAAACTCTTGAGAACTTTGTAAATATTCTGGAAATATTAGCTTGGAAATTAAAACTTAAGATTATACTGGGGAGGAGCTAGAGAGTCATTAGAGAAAGCATAAAAATATTTCTGCTTCTGGCATTCACAACCAGCCAGTGCTTCATGAAGAAAGCAGAGCTTCCCTCTGCTCCCATAGAATGCCCTCCCAAAGCACCTTTTTGCTCTCTGATCTCAAAGACTGAGCTGAAACTTGAAGGCAACCTCCAAAATCACCAAGCTATGGGACGGACTAGCTCTGTGATGCTGTGAGAGTCTGAATCCCAAAGCCAGCAATCAAGGCGTGTGGGTGTGGGAATGGAGGACAAACACACAAAACCGAGGCTCCTCTGTAGCCAACAAGCTGAAAAATCACCATCACAGCCTGCTCTTCTCTCCACCTCCCTGTATTGCCTCTTCCCTTACCCTATGCCTTTTCTCCAGCATCATTCCTTTCCTGCCACTGACAATAAACTCATGCATGCATCTCCATCTGCCATTTCCTTAATTGTAGTGACCTGTGTTTTGAGCAAAAGCTCAGAAATCCTATCAAAATATTTTTAATAAGTTAGCAAAACTAGTACCTAGAACTAGCCCAAGTAAAGGCCAATACAGTAAAGCACAAATTAAATTCATAGTCCAGAGCATTATTACTTTATAGCATTAAAAAATAAAGTAATGTTTAAGAAAATATCCACATATTTACATCAAGTACCTCCGTGACCCTCTGAAAGTTTCTCACATTGTTTTTCTCAGAGAAATTCTATTTTCAAATGAAACAATAAATGTGAAGTTTGAATACACTTCTATTGCAGCCATCTCAGGCATAGAACGTCTGCAGGCACAGAAATCACTCGAGAATTGTATGAAAGGCTTTAAATTAATCTGAACTCCAGACAGATCAGTGATATGGCAAATCACTGCTTTCCATTCAGAAGTTTTAAAATACTTTATCACAGAAAACATCTTGAGATACTGGGTAACTAACTTCATTTACTTGGTGGAGAAGTGACTTAATAAAGAGGAAAACCAGAGCAAAACTTGACCAAAGTAAGGGACAGAAATATTCTCTTACTGTAAGTTTTATGTCTTATATCACCTTCAAGAAGACCCATTAATTGCACTGGCTCCAACATCACTTTAGATGGAGACTCTGGTTACCTCAACAGTCTTTCAGAGACCGTAT
Source organism: Ceryle rudis (assembly GCA_033439905.1). Lineage (NCBI taxonomy): Eukaryota > Metazoa > Chordata > Aves > Coraciiformes > Cerylidae > Ceryle > Ceryle rudis. Next base: position 41,227 of record JAAGNO010015320.1, read on the forward strand.
GAAGTAGAAAAGCTCCCAGTGAAAGCCCGGTAGGAAGCCAATGGCTATATGCAAACACAAATAAGACACTGTTACCACACAAGTGATGGTTTTTAATGCTAGGCTGATGTAATTGATCAGAGTTTAACAGAGGACATACTCTTCTTTTTACAGCTAGCAAGTGTTGCAGAGGCTCAATATCCTATTTACTGCTTTGCCACAACACCCATCTTTTCAGAAAGACGTGCAATAAAAGCAGTGGCTGACAATTTCAGCCAAGGCTTTAAACAAATCCCCAGTGCAGGCCCTCATGAATTAAAGAGCACACAACAGAAAAATGGAAAGCTGGCAGAGAAACCACATCAAGGCCAAGTGGATGAAAAAAATGGCACCTCTTGGCTCCTGTGGTACTCATCTTAAAATAAACCAAATGCAAGAGATCAGCTTAAATTCCTTTGCTGTTCAAGGAAAATGCATTCCCTAACATTAGATGTATTTGCTGTTAGTCAGAGGTTCATTTTATCAAGTAACTATGACAGAAATTGTGGGTTTCCTCATCTTTCTTCCCTGATACATAAGGAGGGCTGCAGAGCTTGGTGGCATGGGAGTCCTCCTTCCCAGTTGTGTTCTCCTTAAATACAGCCCCTTCCTTTTCCCTCAGAACATTACATCTGCCAGATACAGACCAAGAAAGCTAAACAGACACCTGGATTTGGCAAGCTTTGGCTTCACAATGTTGGAAAACTAACTGAAGGAAAGCCTTAGAAGAATTTTTGCCCTCTGGAAAATGGAGAATACTTGATCTCGAAGTTTTAAGGACAATCTGCAATTTTTCCATCACAGTGTAATTCCAGATTTCTTTAGGAAGATTCCTGCAATAGCTCCACACAGTAGTGGTTAAGAGAAGCAGTTCCCACAGTAGCTGCCAAGGTTTCCTTATTTCTTTCTCTTTTTCAAAAGGGAAATCACAGAAAAGGGGGGAAAAAAAAGGTAAGGTTGTCACTGTGGACATCCCAGGACTTTCTCATGCAATAAGGTCAAGGTTCAGGATAAACAGAATTGACAACAGCTATGAGGGGAGGTCACGCTCTTGCCCTGTGCGAGTTCTGTCTCCCTCCTGACTGGCTGGCAGACAGCGTGCGACAGAGAGGGGCTAAAGCACCATGAGGTTGCAGGTCTCAGAAAATGATTACAGGGGAATTGAGGGCATGAATTGGTTTGTCTCCCTCGCTCTGAACCTTCTTTCCTTCTACCCCTCACATATACACATGGCTACAAGTGCTCCTGCCAGGCCTGTTTTGTTGTTTCAATGCAAGATACACACAGACTGTCCTGCAGAAAGTTGCTCCTACAGGACTTTCAAGGTCCACCTCTCCTTAAAACCCTCAGATGTTTACACTGTGAGCTTTCCAGTGAGGGTGATGTTACTGTGTTCTCCACATCCTGGTGCATATGAAGCAGCCAGCCCTGCTGCGGGGGCATGGCACTTCCACCTTGCTTCGTGGGTATGTGCCAGGGTGGCTGGCTGGCCATAGCCGAGCAGGTCCGCACGTGCTCCCAGGCATAGAGATGTTGCACTTGAGCCAGGTGGTCGCAGTGTGTGCTCAGGAGACTACTGCTCAGGTCAGGCCAGATTTGCCGGCAGAAATAACAATTGCACTATTTACATTTTGTACACCTAAAAGGAAGACATCCTGGCTTTGCTATACCAGATGTCTCAGAAGGAGGCTCAAAGACTAAAAACCATGTAAAAGCTACAGCAGCCTCTCTGACCCGCTGCAGCATGGCCCAGGTGATTGTGTGTGCGCACAGACTGCCCAAAGAGCTGACACACTGAGCTGCTCACTGCAAGGTGTCAGAAACAATAAAGCAATACTATGGTTTGATTTACTGCCGGGCAAACACTAGCTGGCAGTGACCACCCACAGAGAGGTCAGGCAGCACCTTCCTTTATTAGCATGTCAGTGATTGCTGCGCTAATGCACTCACAGATTAGACTCCCAAAGTTGGAAATGCAAGCATGCTTGGGTATAACTAATTAGAAATAGGTCTGGAATTCCTAATAACCAAAGTTATGGTCCCTGGGATTTATGCCAAATTAAAGACAATTAATTCTCCTCTCTTGATTATTACACACCTTAATAGCTCTGTCCTTGAGTCAGTTCCATCCTTGATGTGCAAAGCCCTTTAGTTCAGTCTCTAAAATTTGATGTGCATGAAGAACAGTTAATAAGAAATTTCTGAATCAAATCCAAGTTACCATATCAAAATCTCTCATGTTTTACAACAGTGAAAAAAACAATTGGATTCAAAGCCTACTTCAGATCCTAGATTATAAAGGCATTTGCTGCATAGCCTCTGCACTCTGGTCTTCAGAGGCCTTAAACAATTCCACGTTTCCCTTTAAGATGTTCTTTTAAAATATCACATGGCAGTATATACAGATAATCAGGATTGTTTTCATTAAATTATTTCAGTGAAGTTCACTGGCTTTATTTGATATACAAAAGACTATTTAACCTTCTCCCAAGATACTCTACTGATGTAATTACAAGCAAGAGATGAGGCACGGCTCTCCCAGCTGCAACCACTAACAGAAAAGAAAACGTTATGCTAAGCAGAGGCCACTGTAAGTAGTTCCTAGAGGATGCAAGAGGCAGGTATCTCCCTGCTGCGAATCCTCTTTTCCTCAGCCCCGCTATACAGTGCACAGGCCACTGGTGTCAGGACTGTTCAGCTAGAGGAAAAGTTAAGAGTCAGTGTGTGTTTAAGGTGAAGTAACTGCTGGCACTCCTGTCTTAGTGCAAACTAAACAAGGCGATGTGTCCCTTTCCAGAGCATCAACAGCAAACCCTGCAGCGGGGCATACTCTACTGAGGCCCTGAAGACAGCTGTGACTGATGAGGGCTCCAACCACCTCAAGGACAGAGATGGAATTGGTGAATTTCAGCTGCTTGCTTTCCTGAGCTGACAACCATCACAAAATGTCAGGAGGAAGCATGCTGCACTATGTGCCTCTGATGTTGGAGACTGTCTCAGGGGCCTTAGATCCTTTGGGAAAACATCATCTTTCCAGACAGGGGTTTTTAGACCCATGACCTGCTTGACAGAAGACAAAATAGGTCCCCATCTTCTCTGTGAAAATCAACACAGTCCCAGTCTTCTTCAGGTGGCATTCAGTCTCCTCATGACCAGCTCCATGTCTCAGCAGCTGGAGGAAGATCATAGGGGTTTCTCTAGGAGACAGAAATGGCAGGAAGCAAAAAAAACCCCACAAACCCATGCAACCTGAGCTGCCTACTCCCAAGGCTTGCAGAGCACAGACAAGGCTCTGAAGCAGGTCAGCTGTTGGGTTTCTACCACATCTCCCCCATAGCAGACACGAGGCAGATCTCTGCAGTGCCAATACAGAGGAAATCATTCTCCGTGACAAAGTAGGAGGGGAATGTTCCAAACAAAGCCATGAATGTTGCCATGGATGTGAGAGCTGAAAATCCAAGTTTCATACTGCCTGTTGAGTCCTTGATCTAAGGTTAATATGATTCTTCAAAGAACTTCACTCCCCAGGTCTCCTCTTCTCTCTTTCTGCTAAACTCTGCTCAGCCACATACCTGATTCCATGCCTTGAGACAGAAAGGTGCATGCTATAAGAATGGAGACATTGGAAGGAGTTGGGTAGAGGAAATCTCTAAGGCACTATGAGGCAGGGAGGATAAGAAAGCTCTCCCCTCAACTTGTGGCTTGTGAACAACCCTGGATGCAACACATCACGCCTTCCCACACATGCAAGCAGCAAGTAAACCAGCCAAATACATGAAGCAAGCAAACCCACAATTTTTATTTGGTACCATGAGACATTACACTGGATAGCCTATATTTTTCTTTTTCAGAGAGATCAGATAGCCCTTGGATTAAAATACCGGAGAAACCCTGGTTTGGGAAATAGGCTCCTACCAGCCTGTGAAGCTGGGCTGCCACATGCACAAGCTTTGAACCCAGCCCTTGACACACTGACAACAAAGGCAAAAGGTTGATTCTCCCCAGAAAACCACCTGCCAACAGAATAACAGCATCATCTTACATTTGCTCTGAGAATGGAAATTAAATTAGCAAGTAGATTTTGATCATGATGTGACCTTTAAAAATGATTGAGAGAAGAAAACATTAGCTACCATTATTTGCTCTGATATAGATCCCTCCTAAAGCAGCTTTGTGTGCAAAATCTTACTGCTGATTTTATTTCACGTTTTCAAACTGCTTTCAAGAATTTAAGATGATTCTTTTCCTCATTTTTTCATAGACAAGTTTTGCTGTCATCTTTTTTTTTCATAAAAGCACAAATTGGGAAAAGTACTGCAGTTGAACTTAAAAGAACTGGACAATTTTAGGATGTTTAATAACATTTGTAGCTATAAAGGCTAAAAACACTAAGGGTAATGAAATCTCATGCTCTGGTGCTTAAGGTATTCTCTTCCTCTTGCACCACATGCTGAAACGTGGAAATATTTCATGACAGTATAGGAAGGAGAAAACACATTCTCCTTGGAGACACCCACAGGGGCTGGCTATGGCTGGAGGTCACAGTCCCAGCCGCGGTCAGAGCTGGCCAGAGCCATGGCAAACTGCTACACCCTGGAGCTTCTTCTCACTCAACTGTATTGATGACCACCGCCAGCTACTAACAATTATAGCATTCATCACACAAACCTTTGCAGGTTTTCCAAAGGCAAGTGGGTGTTTAGTTCTTCCTGGGTTAAGCAGGGTTATGGAAAGACTGCCAAAAATTACACCTAGTTTATGTTTTCAACAACTGCATTTTCTTTTTGATAGTCTCATTGTACCTTGCTGCTTCCTTACTTACATACAACTGCAGAGATTATGCAGAACTCATGTCTGCCTTGTGACAAGCTCTTTTAGAAGACAATACCATTTAGAATCTGCTTTGACCTTGCACTTAGACAGACATAATACCATGTATGACTCCATTCTGCACACAAACTCCTTTATTCATGTGTCAAGAAGGACAAGGGTTTTGACTGCTAATGCTGCCTCTTTGCATATGAGGCCAGAGTTGCCAAAAGTCCAGATTAGGGCAAGGTTGCACTTCCAAATTTGGTAGCCTATTAATGGTAGCTACCTTTTTTAATAAACAAACAAACCAACAACAAATCAAAACCCAAACACTGACACAGCATAATCATTGACCTGTAAACAGTGAACTATTTGTTAGTATCACCTCTAAGCCATTTCATCCTTGCAAAAGTTTCAGACATTGTGTGCCCCGCCCCTTGGCCACTTATTCTTTCGCCTTTCCTATCTGATTTTTTAAGTAGTTAGCCTGAGCTATGTACCATGTTATAAGAGATGCCACAGAGAACAACGTGGCAGTCGGGTTGTACCAGATGATCCAGTAGTCCTTTATGAAGCTCAGAACATGACCACACAGAGATCTGAAGTTCCAGCAGTTCTTCCACTTCCCATATATCCAGTTTCAATTCTCTGTTGGCTGCACTTTTATTCCACTGCCTAAATGCACCTAGCTCAGATCTCTTCACTTCATTGGCCGTATGACTCCACACAATCCAGTTCTATTGGGAACGGTGGCACAGTCCACTTTTGCCAGCCTATCCTTTAGGAACATACTCCTGCTTTCTGAAATGAACCTGCTCTGAAGGACAGCATTTCATCTGGTTTTGCCCCATTCCAGACCAGTCTTTCCGGCTATTTTTCCACTTTTGTAATACTATCTACATCAAACACCAGAGTATGTAATGGAAAAAAGCATAAAAAAATATTGTCCAGTCCCAACCATCTCTCTGTACAACTCTGTATTCCTACAAATGTCTGTTTCATTAGTAATGTCTGTATTTAAGTCAACAAAACAAAAGACTGAAATCTCATACATTGTCATTACTTCAGCTGGCATGAAACAAAGTTTTCACATCTGGGCACAAGAGGCAGGCAACAGCCCACAGGCACACAAGGCGCCTTTCCATTTTTGCTGCTCAACTGGCCCTATGGCTGTGAGGATCAAGAGCTGCAACGTCCCTGTCTGCCAGTTTCAGGAGGGGATGGAGCCTTTTGGAGGAGCGCAGAACAACACAATTTTTTATAGTACCTTGAACTAAGCAAGAGTGGAAAGTGCAAGGAGGCGGAGACAAATTCATTGTGTTTGAGGGCTTGGGAACATCATGGGAGCAGAGTGCACTCCACAGCTCACAAGGGTCAGGCACTGTCCCCATGCACCTCCTAGCTGTGGTAAAAAAAAAAAAAAAAAATTAAATCTGCTGTTCCTAGTGTGGAGCAGAGAGATAGCAAACACTTCTCTAAGTGTTTGAGCAGGTTGCAGCAGGCTGCAGCTCTGGTGGGACAAGTTTGTCAGCACTGCCTGACCTGTCTTAGCTGACAGCTACCTGCAGGCTGATCTCCTGAAGAGGAGGAGTTGTGGAGGTCTGGGCAAGTCAGTTGGTCCCCAGCATGCCCTGGGGCTGACAGATCCAGCAAAGCCAACCAGATGCAGCATGCCGTGACCAGAAGGCTGCCAGCACTTTGTCTTGCCCTGATTCGTATTACAAGTGAGCGGATAGATTAACGATGAGCACAATTTGTCAAGACAACCTGAGAAGTGTGCCCTGACCCCCTTGCCATGCTATGGAGACGCTGGAGTCTCTCTTCTCATGGAGCATGCTGCAGTCCCACCTGCTGCCGCCTCACAACGAGCTTCTCAGAAACTTGCCCATTTGCAAGCCACACGCAGCACAAGGCATTGATGCAAACTCATAATTAAATTCATTACTCCACACAATTTTAAGCCATTCTTCAAATAATTACAGTAATTTGATAAGCAGAAATCACATAAACCTGCTGCAGTTTTATCTCTCCCATTTGCTGTCTGAGGGAAAATGTGTGAGTAATAGTCGGATGATAACACTCCGGGTTATGCAGGCAAAACAAAATTAGTATGATCCTTACTTGAGAAGACCTAAAATAAAATGAAACCAATGACACCTTGGGCAGCGTAGGGTGGGAGTGAGGGGAACAGCAACAGCCAAAGAGAGCATGAGGAAGGCAATGCTGTGCCGGCCACACTCTCCACACCCGCTGCGGAGGCGGGATGCTCTCGGGAGCAGCCGACCCGCAGCTATCACTCCTCTCTCCCAGGAAAGTCATGTCAGGTAACCTTGGTAACTCCAAGGCCTGTCGAAGGCAGGGGAGGCGGGAGGTGAAAGCCTCCTGCAATATTCACGGGACCATGACAGAACATTCATTAGTGCTCTAATGTCAGGAGGAACCAGCAGCCTGGGCGGCTGCACCACCCCGCTCTGCTTCTCACCTTGTTTATGAGGTTCCTGACCTTTCTTGCTATGAGCAAGGCGAGTTGGCAAACTGCAGCTTGCGGCACACTGAGCCACAGCAAGGAAATAGCAACAAAAAAACTCAGGCCTGCCAGCCTCTCTGGAGAGCCTGAACTTGTGAACTGAGAACCAGGGAGTGAACAATATGCACCGTCTCTCACGGGCCCAGCTGTCCTGTGGGCTCACCTGCATCCCAGGATGTCCAGGTGCCTCCACGCAGATGCAAATCCAACGCAGGCAGGAACACCAGAAATGCCAGGGAACCCACCGCGATGCAGCCCCAAGGACTGTGTCAGCACCCTGCTCTGCAGTAGGGGCAAACGGAGGTGGAACCGGAGGCTATGAATATGTTGTGATTAGCACAGATCCAAACTCCCTGAGCACCTTGTGTCCTGCTCTGTCCATAGGGCCACAAACTCCTATCTGGAGATGGCAGAAGTCCTCTGCACAGCCACAGACTCTGAACCCTACCAAACATCTGCTGACCAAACAGTTAGTAAACTGAAAAGGGCCAGAGATGAATTTCACTAGAGATAAGGAACCATGGAGTATGTTAGGCTGAAACAGAAATGTGGCCTGGCCATAAGATCAATAAAGAGGAGAAGGCCAAAGCTGTGGTTACTCTAGTGCTTGGATTAAGAGCTTCATCAGATTTCTGCAATCAGAACTGATGATCCCACCAGAGGAACAAAGGGAAGGTTCCAGGCCCTCATTTCACAGAGAAGCAAAAGAAGAGTCATCAATTTTCTGAAAGTGACTTTATGCCTCATTATTACGTACAAGATGACTTCCAAGTAATAGAAAAATGAATTTGCAGATAGTCCTTTTCTTTTTTCTTTTTTTCCTTTTCTTTCCTTAAGGATGTGTCTCCAGCCAGACTGAAACCAAACACTTGTTTTGGGGAGAAAAATTCCCATCGCTACAGGGAAATATTTCAAAATGAGCACTTCACAGTTTAAATGCAGCTGCACCTTTCCTGCTCCTCTTCCTCCCCTAGAGCTTGGAGCACCTTGGATAAGAAATGCTATTTAAGTCCTAAGCACCACACATAATAAGCAATTTATGAACTCAAGCAAGATTAGCATTAAATACCACACTTTCCCGAGGAATCAATGTGGTAGATATTTGGGTATTTTGTAAAAAATAAGATCTTAAAATGAAATTTCATATCCTTGATTTGGAATTAAAACAGAACAGAACAAAACCCAACCCAAACCAAACCAACAAAAAAAAAAAAAACCCACACAAAAAAAAAAACCCCACAAAAAAAAAACCAACCCACAAAAAACCCCAAACCACCAACAACAAAAACAACCCCACAACAAAACAAAACACCAAACCAACCAAAGCCCCAATGAAAAAAAGACCCCAAGAGTTTGTAAGCAAGCAAGTTCAAGGCAACTTAAAAAAGGGAGGAACAATACACTGGGACAAAAATCCACACATTCTCTTAGCATGTATTTTACCAGCTGCTAAAATCAGAGTCAATTATGAGTGCATGAAAGAAAAATCTATCACAGAGGCTGCACCTCCTTCCACCACATGGCCATGTCCCATGACAAGGTGCTGGGGCCAATCTGATGTCTGCCCAGGCGCTGGCACAGCTCTGCTGTTGCAGTCCATCACCAGAGCCATGGCACTGTGCTGGGGACACATGTCACCTCTTCACTATGAAACGAATTCAAAACTGGAGCATGTCACCAGGAAGGGTGATGGAATCACCACTGCTTGGGATCTTTCAGAGGAGATTAAAAAGATCATACACTCCAGTCTGGGAGAGAAGCTAGACATTGCTAGTGCATGTCTGTAGAGAAGGGAGTTGGGGCTCACAGGCTTGAGAGTGCTGCCTGGTTTGGGAAGCCAAACAGCCAAGCCCCAGCACCCACCTCCCTGAGTGGGCTGGAGGCAAGATGGGATGTTTGTGTTGCACCGAGTGTATGTCACAGCTGCAACAAGACAACTTCTAATCAATTCCTGTAGCCCAGAGCTACAGACAACCGTCTGCTTGCTCAGGGAGGAATTTATTTTTGCAGTGTGTCCGTAGTGTTGCTTCCTTCCCAGCTTTCCCTGAGGCAGCAGGGAGCAGCTATAGGTATGGGCATGGGCTGGAGAGAGCTGTTGTTGGGGGGTGGCACCAGGAATGATCCCATGAAACCTGCAGAAAACTGAGGGATCAGAAATATTAATGGATCTCTGGAGAGAGAAAGTGGATGAGGACCATGGGAGAGGGAGGAAGGGCAGCTTCCCCACCATGGCATCCCAATGCAGCTTGCAGGGATCCCCTTGCAAACAACCCCCCTTGCTTCACGAGGGCCTCAACATCAACGGCTCCCCTGAGGCTCCTGTTCTCCAGCTGTGCCTGGGATGGGCCCTTGTGCAGTGAGATGGCCAGGTATATTGCACGACTATCTGGTGACTGCCTGAGATGCGAGAGCATTAGGACAGATAACCTACTCTCCCCTTTTGATCTCATGCTACTGAAATCTCGGGATTCCGCCGACACAGCAAAATGGCAGCAAACTGCTATTTCAGCTGCGGGTTTGCACTAGTGCCTGTAATCAATATGAACAAATCAGGCAGCAGGAAACAACTGCTGCCATTTTGGCTGCTTTAACCAGATCTGATCCTGTGTGTGTGCCAAAAAACAGTTAAGAGCCCCAGGCTGGGTGACGGCAGCAGCAAGTCCCCAGCAGCCCCCGGACAGGGCGAGGCTGCCGCACCCTCGCAAGGTGCCAGCCTGGCTGCTGTGGATGCTGCCGGGCTGGCATGGAGCTGGTAGAGCTCTGCAAGACTTCAGTGCTCCAGGTATTTGTCACAATTATTGGGGATTTACTATGACAGGGATTCTGACAGTTGTCTGTAGTTTCACTCTGAATGACACCCCTCTCCATAAATGGTAGTCTCCAAATTAAGCCACCTCAGAGGGAGGAGGGGAGATGTCCTCACTGAATGCCTCTTTGACAGACACCTCACCTAAATAAGCTCTTCTGCACAGCTCCCAAATACCTGCTGAGGTCCTCGAAGTACGTCAGTGTCCACAATGCCCAGCCCAGCATGTCTCACAGTGCCGTGATGGAATGACTGTTGGCCAATAAATTCCTCATCCAGCCTGCTGCAAGCCGGTACCTGCCCCATCTCGGCCACTCTGGGGATGCGCACCAGTACTGAAACCAGAGAGTGCAGCTATCTGCCATATCCAGTTGTTGCTGCACAGATTGGCAGCTGCAACGACTAGAAACAGTTGCCCTTACAAATTTCCAAGCCAGCAGAAGTAAGATCCACAAAAAGCACAGCACAAATCACTGTGAAGAGGAGGGGTACCATGTGGTAACAGACACATTGAATGGAGGTACTATCTGCAGCTGTCCCATATACATGTGGGACAAAACCCACACTGCCCTGCTTCCATTTGCCTAATACCAGTTTTGTACTACAGGAAACCAGGAAGTGCTTTGCTCCCTTTGCTAATTACAAAGGCTTAACTCTCACAATGACACCCAATTGCAGGCAATGATTTTTGCTAATATAACAACTCGTCTTTCCATACCTGAAACTCTGCGAGAAGGAAGTGCTCCAGGGGGAATACATAATGTAGCAGAAGGCATGCCATGAATGCACCCCTATGAAACTATAATCCTAAGGCTTCATAGGTTCATGCAGTTCCACTTACATACTATAGAGACACTTTTTGCACTAGCAGAAACATGGTGCAGTTCATTTGATAAAAGCATTAAAAAAACCCCACCTTTTTAAATAGTTGTTTTTAACAGTTGTACTAGATCTTCCAAGAATTTTTGTTATACCACATCATGGTAATTCTTTCTGCAGGGCTATATATTGAGGAATAGAATGGTACCACTATTGCTGCTCTTTGGATCATTAAACATTTCTCCTTTAAAGCAATCAGTTCTGGCTAATTCATGTTTTAACTTTTCATAGATGACTATACGAATTCTTGTACCCATTATTTCGTGTGTGTTTTCAAGAGGACATCAGTATCACCCTAACTTCCCATGGGATACTCACTTAGGGATGTTAATTTTGAATGTTCTACAGCACCTACAGCAAAATCAAATCCCACAAATCATATTTCAGTGGTATGTATGTACTCAGGGAGACTGGCCAGTGACTGCATATTTATGACTGTAATTAACTGCCCCATTTTCAAGTGGAAGAACCACCTTGTACAGGGTACTAAGGAGAAATTTTGTAAGGGAACCATAAGTCAAATAAATATATTTTGAAGACAGCAGAGAAAAGGTTGTAAGCTCTCACAACTTTCATAGAAGACTGCACCTCAAAGAATTCTCCATTTATTAATCTGTATTTGAGCATTTCTTGGGGACTGATTGGCTATGTTTAAAAATATTCATGATAACCCTTTTCTTTGAAGCTGAAAGAGCTCCAGAGCACCCCTGGCAGACAAAGCTTACAAACTCCAGCAGTGACAGAGAAAGCTTGCAGAGCTCACAGTGCAGGGGAGGGAAAGCCTCCTATGCTGAGGCAGCATATGCAACTTACTAAACCCTGCAGGTCCAAAGAGAGCGGACAGGATTGCCAGTTCCCAGTAACACACAGCTCCATATGACCAGGATTTTAGAACCTGATAATGCCTAGTGCAGCTTCTGCCCACCGCTGCTGGGCGTCTACAACAAAGAAATGTGGCACAGACAATTGGTTTGTGAGGTGGATTGAAAACTGGCTCAACAGGAGAGTTGCGATCAGCGGCGCAGTGTCAAGTTGGAGGCCAGTGGTGTTCCCCAGGGATCAGTACTGGGTCCAGTTTTGTACAATATCTTCATCACTGACCTCGACGAGGGGATAGAGTAGGGTAGATAGGGAGAGAGTACTCTCAGCAAGTTTGCTGATGCTAGGAAACTGGGAGGCGTGGCTGACACACCAGAAGGCTGTGCTGCCAAGTCTCCAGTGAGATCTGGACAGGCTGGAGAACTGGGCGAAGGTGAACCTCATGAAGTTCAGTAAGGACAAGTGTAGAGACCTGCATCTGGAGAGGAATAACACCAGGCACCAGTACAGGTTAGGGGTTGTCCTGCTGGAAAGCAGCTCCATGGAGAAAGACCCTGAAGTCCTGGTGGACAGTAAGTTATCCATGGACAGCAATGTGCCCTTGTGGCCAGGAAGGCCAATGTCATCCCGGGGTACATTAAGAAAACTTTGTCCAGGAGGTCGAGGGAGGTTCTCCTCCCCATCTACTCTGCTCTGGTGAGATGACACCTGGAATACTGTGTCCAGTTTGGAGCTCCCCAATTTAAGAGAGACAAGGATCTACTGGAGAGAGTCCAACAGAGGCTACGAGGATGATTAAGGGACTTGAGCATCTCCCCCATGAAGAAAGACTGAGAGAACCCGGGCTGTTCAGCCTTGAGAGGAGAAGGCTGAGAGGGGATCTTATTAATGTCTATAAATATCTGAGGGGTGGGTGTCAAATGGAAGGGGACAATATCTTTTCTGTAGTGCCCAGTAACAGGACAAGGAACAATGGGTATAAACTTGAGCATAGAAGGTTCCACCTCAACATGAGGAAAAAATTCTTTGCTGTGAGAGTGACAGAGCACTGGAACAGGCTGCCCAGAGAGGATTTGGAGTCTCCTTCTCTGGAGGCTTTCAAGACCCACCTGTATCTGTTCCTATGTGGCCTGCCCTGGGTGACCCTGCTCTGGCAGGGGGGTTGGACTCCATGATGTCTGGAGGTCCCTTCCAACCCCTACCATTCTATGATTCTATGATTTAAGCTGCTGCCTACTCTCCACACAGCACATCTTTGAATGCCCAGGGAAAACGACTGCCCACTAAGCACGCTCATAAAGCAGCTCAGGCTATGGTTACAGCAGATACTTGCAAGTGTCATGAGGTGCTCTCTAAAAGAAACAACAAAGTCAGCCAAGTGCACACTTTTACAGACACATTTCTTTTCCAAGTTTCGTTTCAGCTGCATATGGCTCTGTAAAGAGCTTTTTTTTCTAAGCATCCTGGCTTTGACAAACGTAGTCCAGATTTTAACATTTCAAACAATTTAGCCACCACATAGATTTGTGCTAATGAGGAAACATGCCAGTGTACTCTATCATTTTGCATGGGAGCAGGAAAGAGAGGAGAAAAGATGTAGAAAGTTTAGGCAAGGTACGAACTGAAAGAAGACCTCAGAAGTATGTACAGGCTGGGCCAGGTGGGCTCCCACAGGACTAAAGCCCACAGGAGTCTGAAAGGTGCTCTTCAGCTCAGACGGTGGAAATGGCCATGGCTGCCAGTTTCCTCCACAGGCTCTTTGCTGTGGGATTAGACTGGATAGGAACACAATTGACTGGACTGGTTTGGCATGCCTTAAAACATCTCTTTGGAGAGAAGGAGTCTAACTAGACACCAAGCTGAACTAACACAGCAGCTACACCACCCCAAGGACTGTGCACAGATAAGCTATGGGATGTGGTGGTGCCACAGATGAGGGAGGAGGTCTCTATACAAATGTAACCGTCACCATGTTCCCAACAATTATGTACATCACATACAAACCTCAGAAAGCATTAAGTTGCTAAGGAAATGTAGACAGAGGGAAAATGTAATAGGGTCCCCACCACTAGTTTATTATTTTGCTTTGTTTTTAACCTTGGGGAAAAGGGTAAAGACTTCAAGTCAGGCAACTTTACAAAGGTAGTAACATGAAAAAAAAAGAATTTCTTATGTTTCATCTAAACCCCCCTGGGCAGAGCTGGCATTAGACTAAAGTGAAGTATGCCACATGCCTCGATGGGAAGAAAGCAGATGGTGATGATAAGAGGACAAATATTTCTGCTTCCCGTCTCCGAGTGCTCCATTTGTTCTTAACTAGCCATTTCCTGCTCAGCACAGCAGATATTGCTCCTCCCTGAGCATAGCTGACCCAGCCTCAAGACTGTGGCAAATTCGGAGTATGGGAACACTGGGGTCTGGGTCTTGGTTCCACCAAATGTTAAAATGACTCTAATATCTTTCTGTGTTTTCTAGCTATAGTTACAAGTAATAGGAGACATACAATAAAATAATGAAAGGAGCTTGCTAATCAATAATGATCATAGGTGAAAGGGTAAGCTTTGTGTTCTTACCTAAAAATAGAAAGTGGTAAGTTTTTCTGCTGCAAATGGCTCATAAGGGACATGCCAAAATCCATACCTGACAACTGTGGTCACTGACATGCTAAACAAGGCAGTCAGTGTCAAAAAACCTGAGAACAGCCCTGCTGGTACAGGCCACTTAGTCCACCGCAGTGCTCCTGGAGGCCACCTAACTCAGGTGAGAAAAGGTGCTTCTGCTAATGGAGTATGACTGGCAGTAGGAGCTGATGAACAAAGTTAGGTTCCTTGCACCATCTGACAGCTTTTCCATACAGTTTGTTCTTAGGTAGTGTGTAACTAGCCAAGCTGAAGGATAGATGCTTTAGTTAAACCTTTAGTTTATGCCAGATGTGCTGGCAGCTCTGTGTTATATTTTCTTTTCCTCCTAGCTGACAGTTGAGGAAACTTGACAGCATTTTTTATCAGCTGCGGCACTGCTGTTACATCTTTTCCCACTCTCAGGGCTGCCAATTTCTCTCCAGCAACCTCGAGAAAGATTCCTTTTCTGGGAAGGTGATGACATGCAAGCCCTGCATCCATGTAACCTGTCCATCCTGGCTCTCATTTCCTAAAAAGCTGGTTTCAGTTCTGTGCTGTGTCAACGGGCTGAGAATCAGGGTTTGTTGTTAGTGGTCAATCACTAGAGAACATGCTCTCAAAAGTCAGCCCTTCCCTTTACTCTGACTTTTCAGTAAAGTCCCAAACCAGCACTGCACAAAAAGCTCAGCCTTGCTCCCCAAGTCTATTTCTATAGCAACCTCCCAGGACTACTGCTGAACCAGTTCCATGACCTGCTCTCACCTGAATGAGAAACATCCATTCTGGATGACCCGGTAGGACTCATGACAGGTTGATCCAGCAGCATGAGTTTAACACAGCTACCATCTTTCTGAGACCCTAGAGCAGGGACCTGCACTTCCGTGTAATGGAATTTAAGATGCCATTTGACGCAGAGAAGAAACTGCAAGGTGGAAGGACCTAGTTAACCTTGTGATGGAAGCAGTATGCTTACAAAGATGGAAAGGAAGAACTGCCACTAATTCATATGACTGCTTCCTGCGTTTTTCTCCATGCCACCTCATTCCATATTACTTACTGATATGCATGTATTTATTTTCATTCACATTTCAAAACCAGTTCTTTGCTGTTTTCAAGAAAAAGATCTGACCAGAAGCACAGAGCTGAATCAATCCAGAAATTACCCACTGATAATATATATTTTTTTTTTTACCTGGAAATTTATTTCCTGGTAAAATTTGTAAGACAAGAAAGAAAATTTGATCACCTTGCCTGACCTGCTCTATCAGACAAATTTCATGCAGTTCATTCATACCTGCCTTGTGTTCTATTTCCACCTATGCTGGGCTGAGAGGTCTTGCGGAAAGGTGTCCACTGTTAGATAACATCAAGAGGTAGAGAAGCCAACACATCCAGTGGTGAATCAGCCCTGCTGTTGAAGACCTGACTCTTATTTCTGCTTAAATTTCTCTGGTTTCCAGTTATTGATTCTTGTTCTGGCTCTGTCTGATGGATTAACAGTCATTCCTTGCAGCTAGCATCTTCTTTCGCTTTATGTACTCATACTCCACAAATATTTCACCTCTTGTTCTTCTTTCTGGTAAGTGCAGCACACAGAGCTTGAAGACTTTTGCTGCATGGAATATTTTTCCATTTGCAGATTACTTCTTGTGGCCTTTTACATACCCTATATTGTAGTTAGGGCCTGCATTCCTCCTTGTCAGAAAAAATACGGGCATGTAAAACCTTTGTTACTGCACTTGTCCTCAAAGTAACTTTGGGCAGAGGAACAAAAACCAGGAACCATCTCTCTCTCTCAAAAAAAAAATATCTTAATTCCTAGGAAGAATAGCTGACACCCCTCTCTCCGCCCCATCCCTGCAACAACGTAGCTCTGCTGTCCCTGTCTTCTACAGCTCGACACACACTTTACATATAAATGAAGCACACTCAAAGGCTGGGATGGAGAGCAGTCCACGTAGGAAAAATCAATTATAAACCTAGGTCTCTTTCTGACAGTTTGGTCTTTCACAGAAAATGTTTAATGAGGGTATTTTTTTATGAAATATAACAAATGTAATTCTCAGTACAGCAACTTTCGTTTGTATATTACCAGTCCTGGCAAGATTTCAGGAGTTGCTAGCCATGGTCATGGTGCCAGCTTTTTGTCCTTGAGGTAAGGAAAAAGGATTGTTCTCGCTTGTTGTTATAAGAGGATAATGTGACATTTATATAAGCAGCATGAGAGGAGATCAGCATTTGTCATTAGTGCCCATTAGACCTCTGCCGCTCCTGCGATCACTCAGGTGAGAGGACAGTCTGCCTATCACCCATGCTGGAAATCAACAAAGCATTCATGCAAGGAACCTTCATGGGATGCTAAGTGCAGTTGTGAGGTGACATGGTTTGAGGCTTACTGCGCTGTGCTGATGGGGTTATCCAAGCAAAGGGCACATTTGAAACCCATTTTACCTGCAGTGTGTCACTTTGCTGGAAAACAGCTACTGCCTCTGAATTTTTTCATCTTATCCTGAAATTTACTCCCCATGGAGCGGGATGTGCTCCAAGAACTTAACTACATGATGGTCACACCGCATGCTTGGGGGAAGGAGGGATCATACTAAAATAGCAGGCTTTGTACTTGTGTTTACAGGCTTCAGAGACATGGGAAGGGCACCCTGGGTGTGCAAGGTCTAGCGACACACACAGGCTCTGTGCCTGGGCCAGTACAGCTGCAGGCAAGATCTCCACCAAGGAACAAAGCAAAAGTTGATGGTACTGGAACAGCCAAAGAACTAAGAAAGCAAAAGGAACAAACTCCTGGAGAGAAGCTATGCCAGATCTTGAGTTCAGGGCCCAACAGAGCAAACTGGATGAGAAAGGTGAAAGAGAACCAGAGCAGGATATGAAGAGGCACCAATGACCTCCTGACAGCAGGGGAACAAGCCTCTGCTCTAGTGATATCTTGATTATAATGGCAACTTTGACCAAGACAGACTGAGACACTTTCACACACATTTAGCATCTGAAGGAAACACTGACTGCAGAAAGACCTAAACCGCTCATCCCCTCTAACTTCTTACGTTGAAAGTAGCCCTAAGTTCAGCAGAGACAGCAGTGGAGACAACACGCAAAGAGGAGGGAGGAAAACTTTTGAGCAGAAATCTAGCAATCAGGGTTATCATGACAACTTCAGCCAGCAATTAGTAAATGGAAAGTTAATTACTGCTACTCCCCCCTTCCTTTCACCATGGCTCACCCAGCTGTTCATAAATTGATAACCATAGAAATGAGCATGAGCCGAGACTGGTACTTGGTATTCACACAGTATCAAAGGAAGCATTTGCATTCTTTGCCAGAAGAATCAATTTACCTTGATTGATGATTGAACTTCAGTAAGTTCTTTAATATTTTGGTCATTAACCATGACGCTCTAACAGTGTCACCGAAGTGCTACTGTATTTCACACCATGGCTCTTATTAGCTACACTGTGTAATATGCCTGAACTTCTAATTGAGACCTTTTAAATATTGATAATCAACATATTTCAAAGATGATCCTTCGAAATAAAGCTCAGCCTGCCCAGAATGCTTTATGAAGACAGTGATTCCTGTCACTGGAGAGGCTTGGAAGTCTGGGTTGATGGTGCAGGGTGCTGCTCAAAGCAGCAAAGGCCTCCCCTTCTTCCCACTGTTGGTTTTGTCATCAGTTCACTTTTTCCTTCCCAATAATATTGAAATATTGCTTCTGACTACAAACCCTGTTCCTGCTTCAAAATGACCTGCAGTAATTTCATTTTCCCTCTTAGTAACATTTCAAAATGAGATCAGCAGTAATACTTTTCTTTATGCATTGGGCTAAACGTAGGCAGATCTAAAACAACCTTCCTGGTGATAGATATATGGCTAAAGTCAAAGAGCTAGAGGCACTTAACGTGCTATAAAAGGAAATAAAAGAAAAAAAAAGACATTGTTAGTATTTTGCAGTTGAAAAATAATTGAAGAAAATCAAGAAATAGTAGTTAATGCAAGCAGGAAAAAGAAGCTTCAGGGCATCGGGTAGGTGGTCTTAAGCACAACAGCAACCTCAGCACTGCACTCCCATCTTGCTTTTATTCTGCTAAGCAGTGACACACTGACTATTTACTGTCAGGAGAAAGCGTCAAGCTGCTCCTGCTACAGATACGAATGCTAGTGATGCAAAATTTGTCCCTGTGCAACATCTCTTATTTGTACAGAAGTAGCATACCCCAAGCCTATCAAAGTTGAACCCCTGGCCTAAAGAGATGGCAGATAGCTCAGGTACAGCTCTGCTGAACTGAGTTACCTCACAAGCAAGGTAAATTAGCCCATGCTTATCTCCACACTATCAAAACAAAATCCTTTTTGAGAGCTAGTGTGAGCACTTGTATACTGAATCACATCATGTGGTGCAGGTGTGTCCTCAGCTTTACAAGGATAAAGCCAGCTTGCTTCCAGCCGCACATAAGCATGGCAAGAATATGAAAGACCAAGAGAAGAGCTGATAACGTTTCAATGCTGCGTTCAGAGGTGAGACAATTAATGAAAGTGAGACAGCAGTGCATCTATTAAAACGAGGGGACAGTGGGAACCTGCACTGCCTTCCTGCTGCTCCAATTGTTTGTTGAGTGGCTGGTAACAATTAAAATTGTGCTGTCAACAGTCTGTCTCGCATGATTACACACCTTTAAAGCCAAACAGGAAGAAAATAAATTCAGATGTGTGTGGCAGGAGTTGAATAGGGAAGACACTATAACAAGCCTCCATTACCTCCTAAAAGCTGGTCAAATATTAATCACTACAAAATCTCTTGACAAAATGAGAGGCACGGCTCAGCCTTTCCTGACACACAGAAATACAAAACTTGTGTGTGAGGATCACGGGATCTTCCCATCTGTGCTAGACAGCACACCACAGCACATCTCACTTGTCCACTGGCACTATCACAGAGATGATGCACCATCCTCAGCTGAAATACATCCACCGTATAGGTATCAAGGACTTTTCCTGGCCTGAGGACCTGCTTCAGAGGCTACTTCTCAAGGGAGAGGGTACCTCCTGCAGCGGAGCTGACCTCCCCAGTCCCGGCAGCCTACTAAGAGCAGCCAATGCCTATTACTATGACAACGAAGAAGAAAATTCTCACATTTTATCTAAATTTTCCTTCCCCGCTCTGGAACAGTTCTAATTCTTACCCTATCCAAACCTGCAAAAGGTGGTTGTTTTTTTAAAAAAATTTGTTGTTTGCTTTGATATTCTCTGATGAGAAAGTACAGATGAAAAGGAATTCTTACCTTTGCATCTTTTGTTTCTGCCTCTCTGCATATTAACGGAATATTCAATAAACTCATTTAACACTTCCCAGTGATCTACAAATAATCCTTTGTGTTTTTGAAATGTGGCTATAGGCAGAAAAATGACTGCATCATTTTTTTAACATAACTGTTCTGTTCCCTGTGTGTAATCAGTCATGTCTGCTCACTGTATTAACAAAAATGAAGCTAAACATCTTATCCTATTGTTTTGCAAAATAAATGTAGCTCTAGGAGAGGAAGCTGGCATTTATTCTGGCTCGTACATCATTAATAGAATTATATGCAAAATTTTGAATTACTTCATCGCTGAACTAATATCCCAGATTTTGATCCCTGTTTTGCACTGAGCCTGTGGTGGTGGTAGCAGAGCGGCCACCACCAGCAAACTTCTCATTCTAGAGTCAAGAGACTTTCTTCTTCACCATCTGGAGTGAAAGATGGAAATAACAAAACATACACCACCACCCCCCCCCCCTTCCAAATAAGATTGGCTCTGCAGACATACAGCAGTCCAAAAGCAAGCTTTTCTATATAGTTGGTATGCAAGTTCAGGCAAAATGGTTTAAATAGAGACAATGACTTTAGGGAGATGCACTCCAAATGCAGACACATCTCCAAGCACACTGACATGACAGTTTCTCTGAAGCAGCTCCCTACTGAGGTGTTCACGCACTGAGGCAGCTGCCAGGGGTGACAGCAAGATGGTGCTTGATTCAGCTTATTTTGGCTGAGCCTGTGGGTGACTTCAACCATATTTTCTCCCAGGTGCTGCAGCATTAACTGTGTGAGGAATGCACCAGGCACTGAAGCTGACAGAGACTTATAGCTCTGAATTGGCAATAGTTACAGCTGCACGTACATGCTTCCTTTCTTATTAAGGAAGAAAAAAGCGCTGCTATTTACACCTTGTTACGATCCCTAAAGCCATCTCTCAGTCAGTCTGAACAGACAGCATGCTTCTGCTGTGACCTGCACAGCCCTCTGAACTGCACCGGACCCAAGCAGTGCATGGGGTCCCTTCTCCCAGGGACTGTGTCCTGCCATCAGGTTAACTTGGAAAGGTCCCCACCATCTCTTATTTTCCCATGAAAACCTTGGGATTGCCACCCTCTCATGTCAAGTTCTCCTGCAGCTGATTACTGGTGCAAATGAGTCTTTCAGTGCTGGGAGGAGGCTCAGCACAGCATTCGATACCGCATCGGGGGATGAACCCTGAAGGGTCTAACTACACAGAGAGGGCAGCCCAACCCTAAGGGACCATCCTGTGACATAGATTAGCCTCAGTAAGCAAGACAAGACAGAACCTCAGGAGCAGAATATGAAGTGCAAAGTTGTTCATTTTCAGATGTGCTAACAGCAGCAACTTGTTGCCAAACAGAACTGTAATTTATCTAGCAAATCTGATTTCACATAGGCAAACTCAACTATCTACACAGACTTAGTCTGAGGTGGGCAGTGGGGAAGAAAGAAAAAGACCCTTTGGCTCCAGCATGCATACAAGCAGACACACATCTGTACGCATGTGTGTGACAGTGAGAGAACAGTTACACTCACAGTAAAGATTTTATGCCCAATTTCATCAGTTGCAAACTTGTTTTCTCCTTTGGTTACATCAAACTTGGCATTTTAAAAGCTTGGGGGTTTTTTGTTGTTGTTGTTGTTTGGTGGGAGGTTTTGTTGGGTTTGATTATTTTTTCCTTTAAACTGAGTGCTGTTTTGAATTTAAGATGAATGTTGCTTTCATTCCCATCACTGGTTCCTAGCCTGCATTTCTGAGCCTTTTCTGCATCTTCACAACGTTTAGCCCTCACTAGGCAATTATCACTGAGTCAGGTAGAATGACGGCATTTTTACAGCTCAAGCACACAGTTCTAAATTTCAGGGAGCTGATTTTTAAACTACTTAAATGTTAATAGCAACCACCTAATTGTACAGATCAGAGTGTCACCAGCTAATCCTTGTGCTTTCCAGCTGACTTCTGTCAGTTGCTCTTTTGCTTTAGTTATCAGTGTCAGGATATACTTTTTGGTCACAATTATTAGGGTGAGGTCAGAAATACTTTTATTTGTATTCCTAAGTGCTTGCATCTTTCTGGTTTTAAGCCTCACCAGCTCATCATTTGTTACACAAAGCAGAATCCCAAAGCACTGTTAAAGCATCACAGAGTGGAATTCATTTTTACTGCAATCCTCCATTTTCCAAACAACCAGTACATGATTGCTATGGTTCTCAGGGGAAACCAACTTAAATGTGTGTCCATATTCCCCCTGCATTTCAACTCAAAACATTTTATAGCATCCACAATATTGGTTTGCAAGGGAATGGAGGAATGTCCATTTGGGCTCATGAGAAATAAACCACATTATTCTGCCTCCTCCCAGGTTTTCCTTTGTATTTGTTAAAAAGGAATTTAGACTTAAAAAAAAAAATAAAATAAAGTCAAGGCAACTGTAGCTCTATTACACCACTTTTTCTCTACAAGAAACTGTTTCTGCACGAGGGCACGAGGACATCCTTACAAGCCAAAGTATACTGCTGTAATGAGAAATGATGAGGGGAAAATAGTTTCAGAGAAAATCTATTACTATTCCCTTGTGATGGCCAAATAAAACAGCAAATGCTATTGCCACTGAGTCACAAAAAAAAGTGAAATTAAAGAGAGTTCTGTTAAAGTGCAGATTTTGACATGCATCTCCCAAAAAGATGGGGTACAGAAATAGTAACTGTCATAGAGTAATTTATTAATAGCTATATTTGTTATACATCTGCTCTGTGTAGACAGACTCTCCCACCAACTTAGCTAGCCTGGTCTGTGGGAACAGAGAGGGCATCGCAGCTCCACTATGGAACAAATCACTTAAAAAAAACCCCAAAAAACAAAAAACAAAAAAACAGGCTGGTATGCAAAAATAGCAAGGCCTGACAGAAACAACATAGGACCAAAACAAGAAAAAGTAGCATAGAGGAGTCAAGAAAGTGAGAAATCCAGAATGACTTAATGCTGCCATAAAAGTTCTGGGAAATGAGGAGATAGTAGAACTAAATAACAGAAAAGTAGGTCTGATAAATATAGGAGAATGAAGAACCATTTAGGATTCAAGTGCTTGAGCTGCTCAGCACTTTTTCAGAAAGAAGCATAGAAAACTCGGCTTTTGGTTTCAATGCCAATGTGTTATGGGAATTAGCTAACAAATTTACTATATCAATTGCAATTATTTTAAAGTCTTTAGAGAACTAAGCCATCTGAGAATCAGAAAAGCAGCAGAACCTACTGCAAGAAGAGACAAAAAGGGTGATCCGGGAATCACTGCCTTGTAATGCCAAAAATATAGAAGAACAAACACAAGCGACAAACCCGCCCATGTCGAAGCGCTACCAGGAACCCAGGACTCACCAGGGATACAAGAACAGCAGGTGACAAGTAGTGAACCCAAGATTTTGCTCCTGGTTGGATTACAGAGTCAACTGAAAAGTGTGCTACAGCACTTCATAAAAGCCCATCCCCAAAACTGAAGCTGACTGGGATTAAATCCTGGCGGTGATGTCTGAAAACTTACTAAATGTCCATAACTAAAAGGTAAGGATAAATGATAACATGCTACCCTTGAGACTAGTGTTAGGGACAGATCTTATTTAACATTTTAATTAATCTAGGAATAGGGAAATCACTGCTAGTCACATGGGGAAAACCCAAGTGGCATATTATAATTAACCACTAACCCACTCAGAGACTGATGGGAGGAGGTACTCATCCAGACTCATCCAGAGTCTTCTATCGTGGTAACCTACACATCACTAACACCTTCCTTAAGATTATAAAATGCTTCAGAATATACCATATTTTCACCCTGCTTGCTCTGACCATGGCTCTGACTTCTACTGTCAAAATATACTGCAGTGAGAAATGAGGTAGCATATATATTTCATTTTGTTTCTTTAGCTGGCACATAGCATTGATGCAGGCTCTTAAAGAGTTCACTGAATTAGTCAAACGTCAGGATGCAGCAACATCTGTATCTCAAATTTGCAAAGATGTGAGGCTTCTTTTTTGATGGAAAGCACCTGTAAAGCACAGGGTTATTGTGCTCCCTTTTGCCATTTCTTGGATAAATGTCATCATTTTTAATGCTACCAATCTTCTTCTGTGGCTTGCGGGGGAGATTTTCCAAGGAAAAAAAATGGCTCATAGGTGCTTAATTCCCATTAAAAGCTACTGGGGAGATAAGTACCAAACTGCTATTGGAGCCTTCAGGGAAGAAGTCCTCCTCTAAACCATCGTCATCCGCCACTCCAACACCTGAAATAAGCCACAGATATAATACATATTTTTAAAACAAGAGATGCTCGAATCTTCAGTGAAATCATCCTCTGGCCTGAGCAGCAGTTTTTTGGCATCCCTGTGCCAGTATGCAGAACGAAGTGAGACAAGATGCACTCCAATTCCCCTTTAAAAAAGATCTATTTTCAGCACTGTAACGTGAGAAGGTGGATATGTTATCTACCTGACTCAGCAGAAGAGTCTCATTTAAAATCTTCACGGCAGGTCTTGACTGGTATTGATGAACACTTGTGTTTGTTTTAGAGGTGAAATATTGTGTACACAAAATTCAAAAGCATTAGAGGCCATCGAAGAACAAAAGAGCTCTGGCCAAGAGATCTACTACTGCCAATATTCTTTTTTCCTGTTGATCTCCACTCTTTGTGTTGATGCTCCCAAGGGATCACTTTTTGCTCTGGAAGCTTGGGTTCTGGTCTTCTTTTGATGGCTTCAGTAGAATTGTTAGCCCACATTCCCCATCCACTGGGAACATACTCTTTGTCAGGGCATTTTGTAAGTGACTGGTGTTGGGGACCAGATATAAGAAACTGGTAGAACACACACAAAAAGGGCACGTCATACAGTCTGTCCTGTGCCCTGTGAAAGCAGTAATTTTGTATAGTAACTCAAGTGATCTCTTGTGGAGCCACAAATACCCTTAGTGGTCTCTGGGGACTCAACCTGAGCCTTTGGAAGAGACAAACAGCATTTTGTGTCTCTAGCTCTCTGCTGAGTCTGCTGGGAGGAGGGCCACTGTGATGCCAACACGCCGCATAAGGCAGCACCTGCTGGAGCAATACTGAGGTAACTTTGAACAGCTAATACAGAGAGATTTGCTGGTAACTTTTAATCAGTAGCAAGTTAAGACAAATTGGAAGCCATGACCTACAAAAGAAAGGCTCCGCAAATCCCCCTGCCAGCCTCCTGAGGATGGCGGCTCCCCCAGCACGAAGCCTTGATAAATGGATCCTTTTACAAGGTCTAACTCATTTAATCATCCCCTCTGCTTGCATTAACCCCTTCTGCAAGGGTATCCTTCCTGCAGGTATTGCTTAAGTTAGGTCAAAAACCTGGTCTTGTTTTCAAATCCACATTCATGATGAAAGCCTCCAGTCTAAGACTTCTATTCTTCTGAGACCTTTTCAGTTACAGGCACTGTGAATAATTCTTTTGCTTTTTATCCCTTCCTGCTACAGGGCTTCCTCCCTAAAGCACAAAGCATTTTGCCTTGCCGAATTCTCTCCATGCATTTCCTTCACACACAGCGAAACAGCCCAACACGATGGGCTGGGTTGAGTCGCACAATGACCAGCTTCTCTTTGAGCAAGAAGCTTCTTTTCTCAGCAGAAGGGCCAAACCCCAGGTAATCTATTCACTCCCTACCTGGCAAGGGAAGCAGAAAAAGAATAATTTACCACAATTCTAACTGAAAAGCTATCACAGAAGTACAGAACTCACACTTGAGCCTTTAACAATGAACTTTAATTTGAAAATGGCACCAAGTTTGGACCTAGAGAGAGCAGCTTCCCTTTCATGATGCAGACAATTGAGAGGAACGAGCAAGCTCCAAGCCTTCAACTTGCAACTAGCCCAAACTGCTCCCCAGTGGTGGCGAAGACTAAGCAGAGGCATCCTCCCCCGGAATGCTCCAAGGCAATCACAGGGCAGAGCCATGAACCCCCCTGAGCCCAGGAAGCATGACAGCTTTTGGGTGGCCTGAAAGCCATGGTGAGGATGACTACTGTGCAGAGCAGTGCTGGGCAGACACGAGCCTGCCTGCCGGGGTGCTTGTGAGAGCACTGCTGGCACTGCCACAGCACTGCTCTGTGCCTACACTTGCTGCCTCCTCTTTGATTGCAAGCATCCTTGATTTTGGCAGCATGTCTTTGAACCCTAACGGCCTTCCCTAACCATCATTTTCAAATGTTTACATTTCCTTCTTTTCCCCACAGTAATTTTCAGTACTTTGAACGTTTCAGGGATTCGGCAACATAAATAGATACCCTAATCTTGTAGCAACATACTAGATTACATAATTGCGATTAGGATGGGTAATTACACAGTGCCCATGTGAGACAGACAGCTTCGACACTCCACATCACAACTGTGTCAAAATATTTTATTTACAGAATATCAGCAGTAGTAAATCCACAGGCTACACATTTTACTGTAAAACATTAATTTAAAAAAAATATTTTTTTTGTACAGCTATACAAAAACAATAATTAGGAAAGTCCTTCAAGTGCTTGTATTCTGTTTCTATTTTGTTAAGTAACAAACACACTGTTGGGGTCCTCCCTACTACAGAACATCTCAGCAGCAAGCTAGTTTCCATAGCCCTGGTAAGAGTGCTCTTGTTTATTGTAGAAAAATTACTAGACAATGTTATAATGCGTTCCTGAAGAAAAGCTCACAGATGAAGTAAAAAAAAATTAGCTATGGTAAATATTTCTGTCAAGGTATTTAGCTCTCATTTTGATCTGTTGATGACCTTTCTAATTGAGTGAATCACAACTACATCCTAACGCCAGAGCTTATTCACCAGCTATGAAAACAATCTGGAATTGCATGCAAATTTTATTTTTGGGTGTTTTTTAAACAGCCAGCATTGCAAGGAAGGAGATAAGCTTAAATAACACTATGAACAGGAGTTACCCTGCCTGCTGACATGAGCACTGCTTCACAAAGACGTGACTCAGGAAGACTAAGTAAGGGTTTAGGCACTGCAGCCCAGTATTATAAATGTCACGTTATCCTGCTCTACAGAAAAAATGAAGCGAGTGCTTGCTGACCCCAGCTGATCTGACATGGGCTTAATTGTATATATTTACTCCACATACAAAATAGCCTGGATTACTATTTTCCATACAGCTAACCTGGAACTTTGTTAAATAATCATGGAGCTGCATGAATACTGAAATGATGATCCTCTAATCACTGTCACACTCAGTGCATCACATGAATTTTTGAATTGACCGTGACAAACACACATTAGAGGTTCTCACAGTGAGCTGCTACTTATGTTAAAATACATTTTTCAGAGGTTTTACAAAGTTTAATTGCACAGGATGAAACATGACACCCGGGCATTTGATTTATTACTAAGCATGGCTCTATATTAGCAAGACTACAGAGCATACAGCGCCGTGGAATTATTTTTACTCTGTCACGAAAGATTGACCCAGGCAGAATTTGGTAAAGACTGTATGCAAGTGTGCAGACATATGCTGCAGGTAGGATCTTCTCTGCTGCCTCCTCCAAGCCAAGATGTTATATTTGATAACAGCACATTTCAGATGATAATCATCTATGCTTTCGAAATGGCAATATAGATTTCAGTCTTCTCTATGTGAAAAATGCTTGTCTTGACTAGAAAGCAATGTACACCTTCCAGATTTGAGGAGATCTACAGAACAACAACTCCTGAGCAACAGTTACAGCCCCAACCTATGATAGGTGCACACAGCTCATGCTTGCAGTGCCACACACAACTCCTCCATGGAGGTAGCAGTAGATGCAAGGTGACAGCCTGCAATGACAGCTTTCCAACCTATGCTTTGGTTTCCCCATACCTCACACAGCAGGATAGCCCATATTGTGCTCTGCTCTCTACCACACTAGACAGCATCCCATGGTGTTTCCGCTTCTGGAAGATACGCAGATTAGAACAGGTAAGTTTTTCTGCATAAGCTGGACAGCAGGGTGTGCAACCCGA
The DNA here is from genome assembly GCA_033439905.1 of Ceryle rudis. Classification (NCBI taxonomy): domain Eukaryota; kingdom Metazoa; phylum Chordata; class Aves; order Coraciiformes; family Cerylidae; genus Ceryle; species Ceryle rudis. The sequence goes on from JAAGNO010015320.1 coordinate 69,057, forward strand.
ACAACAATGGGACCAGCTGGCAATGGCAGTCCCCACGCTGCCAGCTGCAGTTGGACAGGAGGGAGAGATTCCTCCTGTACTGCTGAAATTCATATTTTCCACTTAAAAACCACTACCCTATTGGGACTCAGAGAAATGACAAAGTTTACCCCGGCACCTCCCAAGTACTGCAACTATCTGCCAACTCCCCCATAGTCTCATCTAAGAAACAGCACGTGGGATCATTAAATGAACCTCTCTGACACTGGCACAGTGGGCAGCATTAGCAGCAGCTTTACATGTGTTGTCCATTGCCTTCCCCCTGCCACAACTTCCCATTTCATTTTAGCCTAACCCATGCACAGCAAGGCTGTGCTGCTTCCCACAGTGCATGCAACCTCCATGACCAGCTGGACATCCAGACTAGCATCACACCTCCCCCAACAACAGCAGTGTGTGAGGTAAACTGGATTTTGTCCCATACCAAGGCAGGACTGTATACCTATTCCACTTGATGCTTATAAAGCCAGCACGCTGATAGTGGGGTCAAAACACCAGAGCAGCACTCTAAGGAGGAGCCTGGATGTGGCTGTACCAGCACAGCTCCCCAGAGGGCTTCTCCTACAAGAGGAAGCCCAAGTGCAGACTGCCCTGTCTTCTGCTAAGCAGAGCCGATAGTTGGCAGCTTCATTTCTGAATTCAGAATCACGGTCTGAATCAGCTTCTCCATCTTTCCTATTTATTTCACCCTTGTGAAAAATCCACCATGACCTGCTTTGCCATGCCCCTGCACCTATCAGCCAGAGTGCCTCCAGCTGGGGCAAACCTCAAGTCACCATTTCGTGTCAGCTTTCAGATAGATAAAATTTCTTCAGCACAGCCTGTATAGGATAATTTTGAAACTGTTATTCTGTGATTTATGAGAACTGCGGTTAATACTTTAGGAAAATGCTTGTAAAGCTGAATTCTCACATAACACTTTAATGCATTGTTGACAGCCAGCAATATCCTCTCTCCCCATTTGTTTCCTGAGCTGACACTAAACCTTCCTACAAAGCTAATTAAATCACCAGGAAAGGCATCTGACAATGTCCAACAGGCTTAGAAATGGTCTTAATCGAGGCCTTTGGTACCAAGTTCACATTCTTCTGAGGAGAAACTTTACATGAAATCTCCCTGAAATCAAGTGCTTTGGACAGGCCTTTTTAAAATAGAATTAGAAACATAGAAATCTCTGGGTTGGAAGGGACCTCTAGAGGTCATCTAGTCCAACCCCGTTCCAGTAGCTCAAGATATCACTGCCCAAACTTAAGGAGTGCTTTGTTCCAGGTGGCAGCAAGTTTAAAGCCAGATGAAATGGAGGTGGGAGTAAATCTCTGTATTTCAACCAAACAAAATGACATCCACTCTATCTTCAAATTTTAACAGAGGACAGAAAGGGGCATCAACTCAACAGGATCAGAAGCAATCGCTCTATCGGAAAAACTACTGTTAGCTAAGATAGTTCAGCCTTGTAGTCAGCAGTAGTTTACCATTTCAGTGTATTCTTATGTGACTAGAAAAAGCTGTAGTCCCCCAATAACATGTTTCTGGGCTACTGTGACAGAGGGGCATCGGCTTTCTGCCTAGAAGCAAAGGTGGAAGATAACACCAAGAGTCAGGAAAAATCACTGAAACGAATGTCCACGGTAATCTCCGGAGCTCAAGTAATCTGTCAGGCCAATTCAGATGCTTACTGCTTGTTGTTAAGTGTCGATGTTCTTTACGGTTTGGATTTGTGCACACTTTATACAAACACTGACAAACACTATAACAGCATTGTAACATTCCAAGGCTGATTCACTGATAAAATGCTTATTTACAGGACTCTGAAGAGGGGACGGGATGTCATGTTCCCTTTCAAAAATATGACTGAAGTGAGTATTCTGTAAATATTCAAAGCAGATCTCAGATACAAAGACCAACAGAAGATAAGCAGTGCTTAAGGGGACACTGAACAGGTCATGGAGTCTTACAGTAAATATTACTGAAAGCAATATTAAGTAAAAATAAATATTACTGAAAGCACTGAGGTTCAATTTATAACATCTCTAAGGACATTTATCATTATCACCAGCAGATTACATGCCTTGTTTTAGGGGGAGCTGACTAAAGATTGCTGTTAAAACTATTCCTAATAGCACCTTACACATTTCTACTGATATTTCAGCTTTAATTGTGATTAACTTTTGTTGATTTATAAACACTGTTGCCTACTTTAAAGACTGCAATCAACCACATTATACGCTAGATAATGAATCCACTCCCTAACTTCAGGTAATAGGCAGAAACTCCATTAGACAACAGTTGAATGAAGGGGAGCTCTCTCTCTCTCTCTCTCTCTCTCTATATATATCTGTCTTCCCGAGTGCTCTGGTGTGACATTCCTATGGTATTTCTAAGAATGAGGCTCCCTGCCAATCACTCTGAATACAAGCTCGAGTCCTTGTTCCATCCCTGAGATATGGTCTGCTGTGCTTGCTGCCACACAAATGATGCCTCAGAGGTGGACAAAAGAGGAGAGAGCAATTGGAAAGCCTCAGTGAGCAACTTCCAAATTCTCTGCACAAATAGGTGCTGAGGCAGAGCCATACATACACAAAACCAGACACGAACTAGAAAAAGGTGCAGAAATGCAGCACCAAAACCTCCTCCGTTTGCCGTAATTTAACAATACAGAACAGAATGAAAACAAAGTACTTGGACAGATGAGAAAAGGCACAACACATGTCAACAAGGCACAACTCACTCGAGAGTGCTTAGAAGGGAGTCAATAGTAACAATCATATATAAAGCTAAAGACCTCCACGTATCTCCCTCCTCTGAGGTTTCCCAGCACATTTCTAGTCTATTAGTTCATCTTTTTAGCAGTCAGTCTCACCTTCTGCCATGTACAAGGCCAAGCACATTACCAGTTCATAACAAGCTATAATAATGATTGACGATTACATTTGGACAAGGCAAAGTTGAGATAAAGAGACATATTAAAACAGGATCAGAATTTCAGAGAACTTTATCAGATAAAAACCTTAGGACTAAGAATGGTAGGTAAGAGTAGTTACAGACAGACCCTTGCTGAAAGGGTCTGCACCCACTGAAGAGAAACAGGGAAACACACAAAGAGAATTAATAAAAAATGGATAAGAACAAGCACTGTATATCCCCCTGAATCTCTCCTGCCATCAGGTTAGATGCAGATTTGCACAGACACAATGTTGTACCAAAAGCCTCAAACTACTGTACAAGCAAAACATTGATTAGCCTTAAAATACTGTTTCTAATTTTGGTTGATGACTACTCAGGGGTTGCACTCTTTTCCGTACTGACTTCTGCATTAAGAAACAATGCAATGACATAGTTCACAGTGCTTGTGGCACTCTATGGCATACATGCTGCACACCAACACGCCTATAATTCACTCAGCAGAATTCCTGCAGAAGGAACACAGGACTCATTTGAACTTCACTACTGGGGGTTTTATACTATAGTTTTCTGTCTGTTACAAATGATATTAAAAGGTGACCCTTTTGGTCAAGGACACTATTTTAAAGCTACAAAACAGCAAGTCCTACTATACTTCACAGAATTGCAGGTCTTCTTACGTTAACAATTATTGGATACAAACTGAATACCTGAAGATGAAAATCTGTTTCCAAGGTATTTTCTGCCTCGGTGAGCTTCATGCAGGCAAGAGCTAACACTGACAATAAGTCTGGATGTAGGGTTTTAGAGTTTGTAGAATGTACAGGTCTAGCAAAAGATCAGAGTTCCACTCTGTTGACTCCTGTGTGGATGAAGGAATGACAGCCTCTTCTTCAAAAGATTTAAGGTCCCAAAATTCAACAATTTTCTCTTTTCTGTCTTCCCTTCCACTCGCCCAGTGTTTAACGGAAGAAGAGTTTAAATCGTAACAGCGCTGTCAGAAAGTAAAAGAGTTAAAGGTTTCATCATACCATTTATGGACCACCAGATGCTACAAGCTTGTTATATCCAACTTTGATTAGCTGTAAAATGAATCTACAGAATAATTACTGCTGTTCGCATTCCTTTTTTTTCTTTTCCTACAGAATTTGTATCTGTCATTCAGCTGAAGTAGCAGCCAAGATTACTAGCACAGTATTCTCTTCATTCCTGGCCATTTAGTTTCTTATAATTGTGGTGTAAATACATTACAATAGTGCAGGATCCCTATTGACTGGAAGCCATCATTAGGGACATTATATTGTACCACAATAATTCTATACACCTCCTGCAATACAACCCCCCGGCACTCCCTTCAGATGAGACATACAACATAGCAGGAAAGGCAGAGGGCCTGCAGAAATCTCAAACTTCGCCCTGTATCACAACACAGCCAGACTTCCTTTGAAGGCTGGCTTTATAAAATTTTGCCTTGCTGCCACTCAGCTTCACTCTGATGAAGGCTGAGTGACCCATCTTACCCAGATCTCCTTTTCCTTCTTTCAGTTTCTTTGGCTGTTGCCAGTATTATCACCATCCCCGTTGTGCTGCCTGAGGTTCCTCCCCTTCAGGTTGCTATGCATTTCCCATCCTATATTAAAATCCCTCCACCTTTTTCTCGCCTTCACCCTGTGAAGTTACTGCACTGTTTGTCTCCTGACTAGTACAGTAGCTCCCCGCTTGATCTTTGACCTTTTAAGTCCACTCGAGAAACCAGCAACTAATCATCTTCCTTATCTGCTGCTCAGCTGATTCCACATGAGCTCTGCACCAGCTCCTTCCCACAGGAACCACTCCACCATCTTCTGCTTTTCCCACCCTCACATGTTTAAGATCTCCATACTTTACTGCAAAGCTCTGCCTAAGGCTGTCACCTGCATATTTCTGCATGCTGGCCTTGTTGAACCTCCTTGAATAGGAATCAGTGCCAGATTCGTGCCTTTCTTCCACCCCCCCCCCTCTCCCCCCCCCCCCCCGGCCCT
>JAAGNO010015320.1:74117-124595 GCA_033439905.1 Ceryle rudis
GTTTTTACCCCTCTCCGAGATGAATGGGGCGACCGTTTTGCCCCTTTCCTCCCCCCCCCCCCCCCCCCCCCCATGTTCAAGATACCAGCCAAGGAATACAAAGAAAAGCTGTGTATCCAGATACACAGAAAGAGATTGTAAGGTCTTGAGGGAACATGAGATCATTGATCTGATACCTTATTTCATCACAGACTGTAAAGCAGCACAGTCTTGCTATTCATACAGAAAATGTATGCTTTAAAAGATCTCCAAGAATGCCACCCCGGTGTCATTAAAGTCAACTGAAGATGGAGAATTTGTCACTTCCAGTGGTATATTTTCTAACAGTTCCCCACCTTCTTCTCTGCTAGAAACCTGTGCCTTGCTTCCATTTGAATTCACCACAATTTAAAGTTTCCATCTAAGTCCTTCTAATATGTTTTTTCACTTGATTAAGAAACCCTTAAAAAGCTTTTCTTCTCCCCCTGAAATGATTATAAACCATAATCAAATTCCTGCCCATCTTCATATTAATAAGGAAAACAAATTGATCTCATCCAGTCTACCATTACATCACATTTTTCTTGACCTTAGATTATGTTTGAACTTTTCTTCTCCCCAATTTAACACTCCTCTTAAATCACGGAGAACTGGATGCTCTTTTGCTCTTTCCAACACCAATGTGGGGGATTTTCCCTTACTGTGCATTCCCTGTCTAGGTTCAAGGACCGCATTATAATCCCTTCTACCAGGCTGAAACACTGAACAAGTCACAGGAAACCCCCAGCTGTGTACACCACATCAAAAAGGGCTGCTTCTATGAAATGGAAAGCTGGACAACTCTGTCCAAAGACTGTGCAACCTTGTGCACAGCTCTGGAAAAGCTCTTAGTTTAGATAGCTGCATAAAAAACCTTACCCCCTGCATCAATCATCTGCTTACATTTGTCCACAAATATATTAACCACAAATATTAGAAGATTAATTTCCCATCTCTCTGATGGAGGTGTTGACTAGCACTGGAGCCAGTGCCAGTCCCAGCTAAGTCCCACTAGAAACATCCCTGTTTGATGACTGTCCAACGAGAACTGCTTTTGAGCTCCAGCCATTGATCAAATCTGACACACTGCTGCTCAGCACTGCATATTTCAATCAGATGCATTAAGTCAGATGCTTTACAAAAGTTAGTAAATCACTACTGCACAGTTATCGCTATTAATTAAACTTACAGTGGTAAAAGATGGAAGCACTTTACATAAATCCACACTAACTGGAGTTGGCTTAGTAACACCCTAGTTAAAAGACAAAATCCTCACAATTAAAAAAAATTAATTTATTTAGCACAAATATTAGACTTGAGTAATTGAATCAGCCACTCACTTTTTAAAAATACTAGCCAGGGAGGACAACATTTCTATCTAGGAATTCCCCAGTATTTCCAGTTTTATGAAACTTTTTTTTTTTTTAATTATCCAATTTTTAGACCTTATGATTTAAAAACACAACACCTTTGTATGGTACACCTAGCATCCGGAATTTAGGAAACGAGCACATACCAACATTTGCACACAACACAACCCCAGATCATCTTGTACCCCTATCAACAGCAACCGAAATAGTGATTGAACATGTTACAAGCTTCTTCTGCATCACCACATGGTACTGCAGAGACCCTTTCCCACCAGGGCTTCAGTGGTAATGCAGGCAGGCTATTCCAGCCTCACAATTACTGTGAGTTATAGGAAAAAGGTGAAGTCACGGGTGGAAAAAATACAGCAAAGGCAAGTTTAAGGAAACAGAAGGAGGCAATGACAAATAGATAAAAGCACCAAGATGCACACATGAAAGCCCTGAAGGGAAGGATAAGGAGTTTAAGTTTGCTAGGCAAAGAGAGTAATGTATGAAATTCAGGGACTGGCACAGAGTGACAACTGGCTCATGCTGGAAAAAGCTTTGTTATCAATATTCTGTGTGTGAGCTAACACACACGTACATTCACCAATCCATCTGGGCTTGGCAATTTCTATCTCCTTCACTTCTGCCCTTTCCAGAAGTTCGCCACGCTGCCAGCCAACAAAGTGTGCAGAAAGCATCACTTGGCAGTGCTTCGCACAATAAGCTCTCCTGGCCCAGGTGCTATCAAGACTTCCTTGGCTCCCCAAATGAGGTGAACTATCACAGTAGTATTGCTTTTGCTCTGCAGAAGTACATCACTTGAATGTTTTAATGATACCATCAGCAAGCTACTCTTGCCACCATTCCACACTGACTTGCCTGACATCTGCACCCCATCACACAAGCAGAAAGGAAAATCTACTCATGGGGGAAAACCCCCAAACACTGAATCACAGACTGAAGAGACAAGAGCTGTAGAACTTACAAAAAAGTTAGTTTCTGCGTTAGCATTTGGTTTCTTTATGTTCTTGTTGCTTGCCGTGAGTCACTCCAAAGCCAAGGAAACTCAAGCCTAGCAATGCCACTGAACACCCATCACAAGCTCTTGTCTCATCCCAAGCAAGGTACACTTCCCAACTCCTGCTGTCACTTCTCTGCAACACTCTTAAAAGGTATCTTTCCTTTAGGCATCCAAGATCCAATTATTAATTGTTTTACTACAGGCTATCCCATGCAGTGCACATAGGGCTTTGTAGTCAACAGCAGACAGAGAGAAACTGACCTTCCTGGCAATACAACAGGGATAGAATTGCCTAGCTTTTCACCAACAATCTTGTGCTTTTTGCCTAACTCCTGAGTGTGAGGAGGGACCTCTCACACCATTGTTTACAGCAGGGGGAATAGTGTTCTGGTCTGGCTTTTGGTGTTTTGGGATCTGTCAGATTTGAGAGCATGGTCTAATGACATGTAAATATCTGAGGATATTCACAAGAAAATAAAATAATGATTCTTTAGCTTTTAAATAGGAACTGCTATCCTTTGAGAGCTGCTATTCTTCATTGGGTTAAGCATGCGGAGACAAGCTGCCTTCCCTTCTGCCTTCGTAACATATTTCTGACAGGTGATGATAATGCTCCCTTCTGAATCAGTAAAATAAAATGTTCTCAAGGTACATGGGTTGCCAAGTTCTCCAGGATGCAGGTGCACATAGACCATCTCGTGAATTCAGAGGGAGATGACAGGACAACACTAGGATCTCTTGGGACTCTCTGTCAGCAGAAGCACTGTGGTAGCACAGCTCCTCATGCCCAGCTCCTACTGAAGGGTGCTCTGAGGAACTACCAGATGCCAGGAGATAGGAAGGAAAAGACAGGAGACATTCATCTTCCTTGCATGTGTTTGGTTCTAGTTACCAAACTAAGCATGGGAGCAAGTATGGGCGAGCTCTCAAAAATGAGCCAGCACAGCCTTGGAGTAGACGGACCGATGGCCTGATCTGACACGGCAGCTGAGAACAGAGAGTAATGAGCAGCGCGATCCTACAGTGAGCGGCCACAGGGGACGAGCAGCTGCTACAACTCTTCTTCAGAAAGGCTGAGGGGCAGAAGCCTTTTGTGAATGCCATTCTCCCCTCACTCTGTGCACTGTTCCCTCAAGGGGCGAGTCTTGATAAATAGGATATTAAGACTATGCTAAAAATATTCACGTATAAAACTATAATCTATAATACACAGATCACATAGCTACTGACCAAGGGCATAAGCCCCAAGCCTTCAGTTATCTCCTCCATTCATGAACATGGTTAATCATTGCTGTAGAATGTTTTCTTTAACTACAAGCTAATCTAACTAGCAAAAAGGACCCTTTGCTTACCCCTCCTTCATCCAAATGCGCACACACTCACACACCAAGCAATTTGGCTTGCATGGGGCAACAGTCATTACATGCAGGGATCACCTGGCCTGCTAACACATCCACACGCTACTGAAGCGCCTTGCAAACACTCTTGCTGTGTGCAACACAGAAATGCAGCCATGCAGTACATTGCTCATTCACTTTCCAATGCCAACTTTACAAACTTCTGTGGGTATCACTGGCAATCCCACATAAGTCAGTGGGGCAGGAATTGCCAAGGGAAGAGCACCACCTGTCCTTGCAGAGAAATCCTAACTGACACTGAGCAACATGCATATCTGAATCTGTCTGGCACCCCAGATATATCAGTGACGCCGATCCTTCACCTGGAACGTATCCTTTGCAACCAAAGCAACTGCTCACAAAGCCCTGCACAAGAAACAGAGTTACAGCTGTTTGTAAGTCTGGGTTCAACAGCAAGGGAGTTAGTCTGGTTGCTGGAATGAAACAGAAAGAATAAACAAGGTTTTCTGCCTTCAGGCCTGAATTCAGACAGTGTCCCTTCACAGACCTCAAATAAAGCAACATTACCATTGCGTTAGTTACAGAACACAGTGACACCCACCTCATAGCTGTGCAGTCATGCAGGTACAACACACATACTATTCTGTCCATGTGCACTGTCAGCTGTGGCACAACATAAAGCCTTAGAGGATGTTGTTAATAGAGCAGAGGCTCCAGCAGAAGCTTAAGTCTTACCTCCTCCCATGGGCAAGACAGTGGCGTATATTCTTCAGAAAAAGATGGTGAACACAAGCCTAAAAATTCCTTTACCTTCCCCTTTATTTATTTAACCTCTAAACATACAGCTACTCCAAAGAATTACCCTGGTCTGAGTACTCCTCCTCCTTGAGAGGCAGCAAGTATGTTGTAGGATGACATAGTTAATCTGCAGCCTGAGCTACTGCATCCCATAATACCAATGCCAAATGCACAAAACACCATTTGTCACTGGTACAACCCTGCTGGGTTATCTCATTTTTTTCTGCACCAGAAAAGCCGTTTTTTTCTTAATGGGGATGCAACATGAAAGAGCAGACTGGAGCAAAACATGCAACCCACAATCACTTAATTTGTATAATTAAAAATTAAACAGCAGACAGGAAAGCAGGCGCATCTTCTCCATGTGTCTGTGTGTATTCAGTTCTCAACAGGAACATCTGGTCCCTGACCAAGATACTTCATTCAACAAAGTATGCTGGCTAGAAGTAGCTTCTGAACTATCTGGATGCCTTTTAAAGCTCTACAGACCTGCCAAGGAAGAGTTGGGGTGACTGATGCCCACCAGCATGGCACCCCAGTCTCCCCACACCTCTCGCTACAGCCTGGATTATTGATGCCCTCTGCAGAAGTACTGGCTGTTATGGCAGTTATGTGCCTTTAATGCTGCTTTGTTTGTATTTAAAGGATGAAACCCCGTAAGGAAGGCACAGAAAGTAGAAGTACAGAAGAGCAATAGCACAGGAGAATCGGTGCTATTTACTTTTTTTCCCCTTTTTAAACAAAGTTAGGCTTCAGATGATCACTTTGTTTACAGTAGAAGTAACAGAACAGACTTTTACTCCTTAAAGCCCATTAAACCTGTTTTTCTCCTACTTGCATTCTTCTCCCCCTCTTCAAGACTTTAACAAGTCACAGGAATACAAATCAGAAAAAAAACTCCAAAATCTCTCACTGATGAACTGTTGAGGAAAGGTTTCAACACGGCTGGTATTAACAGTGCAAATTTCCAACCTATTTATATAACAGATAATTGGTGACTAGAAATATTTGCATTGCTAATTTCTCTCCATTAAGAACAAACGCAAGGTCCCAAGAAGAAGACTTAATAGCTGCATTTAAGTTACTGCCCCTTCCCTGTCTTTTTTTTTTTTTTTTTTTTTTTTTTGAGACTTTCCCCTGTCCACACTTAAGTGAGTTTCTAAACAAGGGGCTCATTCTTTCTTTGCTGCCATTACTACTAAGTTTGCTGTTTAAACAACACTCTTGGCTTTCACCAACCTAAGTAGAAAACAAGACACATAGGGGACTAGGAAGAATGGTAATCAAAAATCTTATAATAATTTATAATTTCCTTATTATGAAAGACAAAAAAAAATCAGCACACTTTTCCAGCACAGACAGGACCTTACAAAGTTGAATTATTTGTTAGGCATTTCAATTTTAAAACTGATGCCCTAAAAACACCTGAGGAGAAAGACATGACTGTAATTTCCATTAATAAGGGCCAGGCAACCTTTGAACTGGAGCAGGCAGGAATCCTGCTAGAGATGGCCACTCCTGGGTGATGGTCCTGCACCCAGAGGGCTCTCGGAGCTGCTGAGGTGGCTGACATGGCACTTCAGAATCTTACAGAAAGGCAATCAGCCCAAGTGCCCCCACAGAGAGGGAGAGCAGGGAGCAGAGTGCCTCTGACTTCAACCAGCAGCTCTGTTTCACATAAAGGGACACTGTCAGGTCCCTTTAGAATCACTTTAAAATAAATGAGGCAGATTTGAGGGCTAAAAAAGAAATTTCTCTTACAGTCCACTGGATCTGCATGCAAAGCTCATTGAAAACATTTGAGATGCATACCAAATTAACTGTACTGCACAACCAGAATTAATTGTGTCCTTGACAGCGTGGCGGCCAATAACATTAGTTATCCTGTGAAGTCACTCAACCCACAAACAAATCCCTTCACTGCCATTTATGCCCACTGTTCTCCCACAAAGCATCCAGAACAGGTACCTACACCTATTAATAACTGCTGTGTTTCAGAGGAATGTGAGCTACCACAATACGGTGACATTTAGCTGATCCCTGGTCCTGCAAATTCAGCTGACCAATACCACATTTCAGGAACGAGTTTTGCGTCGGTGAAGAGTTATATACTGACTAAGATGGCAACCCAACAAGTACCAGCTGTACTGATTTACTGGGGCTGGCGACTGTATTGTATGGCACTGTAACCACGCCATGACAACCAACTCTCACGCCATCCTGGTGGAAAAATAAATAAAGGCTGCTGCCCCCTGCCGCAGCACAGAACAGCAGATATGTAAGACTTCAGAGCAGTGGCAATTCAATTCTTTGTGAAAAACAGGGGCCCTTTCAAAGCAAGCACCTGGAGGCTGCACAGTGCACCTGAATTAACAGCTAATCATCACCAGTACAAAAGGGGAACAGACTTTTGCAACTCAGCCAGCCGGCAGCATAATCCAGAGCTCAGAGAGATAGGTAGCAAACATCTAACAGTAATGCCAAAATCCAGAAGACTGAATCCTTTGAGAAAATCAAGGGGAATCCACACAGGTAACTCCAGCTGAGATGGAGACTGTAGGATGACAGTCAGCCAAAACCCAAAATCTATCTAAAGTCAAAAAGCCTGCAAGAAGAAACCAGTATGAGAGGAAGAACACAAATTTGTGTGTGTGTGTTACTGCCATTACCACAATATTCCCTGCCACGTTTATGGAAATATAGTAATCTCCTGAGGAAATCAGTTCTCTTTACAGATCTTCTAAGCCCTGAAATCACATCCTTTCTCTGCTACAGTCAATAGCAGGCCCCATGAAGCATCTGCTTTCTCAAGAGATGAATGTATTTTTCTGGTTTAATACTCTGATATAGCCTAAAAGGTGTAAGAAAATAACATTAAGATAACATCATTTGAGTTCAAAGTCCCCTGAACTCAGAAATTACCTTGCTAAAAAGTGTTTCGCAAACCTCTTAGCTCTGTAGTGATGTCACACTTTTCTAGACATAAAAACCAAACTCATAACTGGAAAGAGACAATTTTCAAAAGCATGACACCAGAAAACATCACCTCTGTCTGCAAAGCACACCACCCAACCAGCAGAGCTAGTAGGGCTGGTGGTGGTACAGCTGCACTGCTCCTGGTACCACAGGTGCTATCCACTGAGGAGAGGAAGCTTTGAGGAGAAAGGGAAAGCCATCAGGAGCAAGAAAATGTAACACAATGACACTGTGATACTCAAGTTGGCTCCTCTCTCTCTGTGCTGTCCCAGCAGAGCTGCTGTTTCTTCCAGTGAGGCCCCTTGAGTAGCACCAGGGGAAGCAGAGACCATGAAAACCAGCCCCTTAAACTGACTATAGAGGGCTTTGTGAGTAATATGTAACATAGAGCTGAGACTTTCTAAGTGATACACTGCCAAACACAAAGAAGAATTTGTCTTGATAGAGTCAGACATCTTGAGTACGTAATAAATATGATATTCACCCTCTGTCTAATGTAGGTTATGTGAAGCTGCTAAGACTGCAATATTTAGGCTATTGCTGCCCTTAAATTATTAAGCAATATAGCATTAGAAAGCTAGACTGAAGGCTGTGCATTGCAGTTCTGTTTTCTTTTTTTTTCAATGTGTGCTTGAATAGAATGTGTGAAGCTGGAGAAGGTACTGTGCTTGCTAGTATGTATCAAGAGGATGCTTGGAGACTGACACTGTGTCAGGTGTCACTGTTGCTTACATTCCTATCTTCCTTTTTAGTGCTTGTGTAGTGAAGAAAAGCTCTAGTCTACACTGTAAGAAAGCAGAAATTCTCTGTCTCAGCAATACATTGTATTAACTGTTTACACATGTTTTAGCTGGTTTGAAGCCAGCTTGGTAAATACATCGGGATATTTTAAAGTCACCTAAAAATAGGTTTGTACTTTGGCTCTAGCTTATTTAAAGCCTGAACTAGAGATCTCCGTGGTATAAGTATCTTTCTTATGGAAATAAGGAAAACACAAAGAATGCCTGAGCACACCCTATGTCACCTCCCCATTTGATTCAGTAGCCCCAGGAGGCAGAACATGTACTTGGCATGCATTTCTGTCAAAAGACTTAGGGAAATCCACTAATTGCTAATGCATGTGTACAGAAGGGAAGTCCACCCCTTGGTCTATTTGCTCATCTTCCAGAGTTCTCTGCACTGAGAGGACAGGGAGAAGTTTCCTTTAAATGCATCTCATTCATAATCTCAAGGACTCCGGGGCAACTTTTCCTCCTCCTAGAGGACACAGTCTGCAACTGAGTAATGATCCTTTTCAGCAAGGACTATCTGCCTCCAGAAGAGCTTTCCAAACAGTAAATTCATTCAGAGCGACTTCACCTTCGAGGAGATGTGGCTCTCTTTCCCATACTACTGGGCAAAAGACTGTAGAACTCAGATGCTTAATCCATACTGAGCCTCTTAATATTTTGCATAATGAAAACATAGTATCAGCAGCTTTTAAGGGAGAAAATGACTCATATTGCTATTACCTGTATATTATTCATTCTCCAAGACAAAGAGATGTAGAGCAACCTAGTTAACTCTGTTCACAAAAAGACAGCATTAATCTGGAAATTATCTCATGCTCCAAAGGAAAAAAAAAATTAAAATGGCAAAGCTGAAGCAAAAGAAAATGTGAGGGTGCTGAAGATTTCTTCATATACTTACTCAGTAACAGGACATTTGTCTCAAAAGCCTGTTGTGGACATGATATTTTATATACATTTTGAGACAGAAAGATGCTGTACAACAGCTTGGCACTGCTGCAGAAATACCTTCCTTTTCCTCTTCTTGTTTTTACCGTGTTCGGAATTCCAAGTAATTTTTGCTAGACAGCGTATTTTAAAGCCAAATTTAACCATGAAAGACAGAATCATGGTTGCTCTGAGGGGGGATGGCCAGGTCTGGCATGGGGCTTTGTAGTAGCTGGGTTTTAAATGACAGAAGCTGTCTGCTACTTTTCTCAGGGGTCATTGTGAGCCACCTGTAACTGAGGCAGCACTGAACACAGCCTTTCAGCTCATACGGCCCCTACTTTCAATAATGCTTTAGGGCCTAGCTGAGAAATTTGACCATTTCTCATGCTGGCTGCTGCTTACAGACAGCAGTAAATGCACACTCATCAGACATGTGATCAGAAATGAGCTAAAAATCCTCTGGGAAGGGGAAAATTCTAGAAACTTCGCAACATTTATTTCAGGAACAGCTGTCTGCAGGGAGGTACCCTTAGCCGAAGACTGGCAATAACCAGGCTACTTGTTTTCAAGGGGCTTCTTCATCAAAACATGAAGAGCCCATTGAGTCCTCTTCCCAATACAGACACATACCACAAAGACAAAATCAACAGCAGTGCCTGTTTGCGTGCGCACGTGCATGGGTATATACTACCTGTGCAAGCTGCTCCTGATAAAGGGAAAACTGGATAGAAAGCAGAACATCAAAACAGACAAGGGGAGAAAAAAGGAAAGGGATCTTTCCCACTCACAGCTCTTGCGGCTCCGGCTTCCCTACAGGCCACAGAGGAAAGGAAGTGCATATTCAGAGAGCCAAGTGGTGTGCAAAGCCCTCAAGGCACTGGTTTATCTGAGCTCCTTCTACTCGTTACTAAATAAGCCTATTAGTTTCTGAAAGCCAGCAAGGGAGGGAACAAGACCCAGAAGTATGAACCAAGACAGGACCTACTATTTCAAGTGCATTTACATGCAATACTGATTTCTCTGTTGACTGCCCAAAGGTCATCTGTCAAACAGTGGTGAATTTTTTACACCATGACAATTTTTGATCCAATAGCACTTGCATACCAGATGGTTTAAAAATATGTATTCACTGCCACTGTTTCTGCTCTGTTCAGTGGTGCCTGCCAATGTCTCCAGTTTATGATGTCTGTAGCAAATGTTTTAGTGTTGACATCATCTGCAATTTGAGTGAAGATAAATTGCTTTAAACACTAAAACATTGCTTACAGATGGAAAATAGACTGACTATACAGACATTTGCAAGCAGGGCATCTCCAGTTACGCAGTGGCAGAGGCTGCAGCAGAGACAACTCAGTTTAATAAGGAAAAATCAATTGGCATTAACCAAAAAAAATAGAAAAAAGACACCTTACCTTTCATTGCCATTTCGAGGAGTGCTGCTCTACCAGCATGGGGTGCTAGGGAGACTGCTCTCTTTGTGTATGCAAAGAAAGCTGCACAGGAGCAGCACTGTACTGTGTCAGAATATGCAGCTTCAACATATTCCACATCATAGTGATACTGGAAAACAGCCACCTACATTTGTTAGCAAACAGATTTAAGAAAAATACTGATAACTCTTTTCTCCTGCCCCAGTTTTAAGCCCAGCTATTCAGTCTGGAGCACAGAATGCAAACGGTCCTGTTCCTTTCACCACATTCCCCACTTCCCTTCCCTGTTCCCTCTGGTGCAGAGGTTCACGATAGAAATGTAATTGCTCTAATTTTTTTCCACATCCTTTTGGGAGAGAGAATATTTCTTCTTTTAAAGGGTATTAGTAACCCTCTGGCAATTCCATTTATCTCTTTAGCACAGTGAATCTGAAAGTCTCAGCCTGTGCTCACTCTGCCTTTCACCCACTGTCACTGCGGAGCCCAGAGCACCTCTGGAGAGGACGGCAGCTTCGCACGTGTGCTACACGCACACTCTGCCACAGCACAAGGCCAACACAGAACAACAGATGACAGCTCTGTAAATATGGAAGGGCAGCTACTCTGTAATGATGTGGAGTTAACATAGGCATGTTTTATTTACAGAACAGATAGCAAGAGATGCATTTGTTTATTTGCCAAAGCTAAAAGATTTTGGCTATTCCTAGTGCAGCTGAGCAAGGAAGGGGTTAAATGCAGTGTTTCCAGTGTAAAACCACCAAGACTAAGCCCCAGCATTTTCTCCCAGGCCTGCCTCCTTCCTTGCCCTCTGCAGAGGCTATAAATAGATTGCAGAAGAATAAAGGACAGGTGGGACCAAACTAGCCAGCCCCTTCTATTTTCCCAAGGTGGGGAGGAATAAATAAAAAACCCTGCTTGACTCAATTATTTCATATTATGAAGAAATTAACACTCCATGAAAAATCTAGAAGTGCTACTCCTAATCACAATATGCAGCCTTCTGATTTATCATCATACTGAATATTCGTCTTTGAATTCTCCTTTCCTTCCTTTGCATCATACTTGTGTATATTCCCAAAGGAAGGCACATTTACTGAATTGTGCAGTCACATTTCCTATAGCCCACAGACCACCTGTAAGGAAGAGGTGTACACAGACTGCAGGTGGACAACATCATCTTTCCTATGCTAGGCTTTGTTAATTCTGAAAAGAAAAAACAACACCACCATCTTACCCCTAAATGATCTGAAGTTCAAGAAAAATGGGGTCTTTTGCCCATCACCCCAAAGCTGTAGAGTCTTTAATCCAGCAGAGTCTTGTGGAAAAACACATTCAAAGGAGAAAGATTCAAATGGGAAAGCTTCATCTACAATCCTGTATGTGTCAAGGTAATCAGTCCTGATTTACCTTCCCAAGATAGTTCTTACAGCATCATCAGTTAGCAGAGAAGTTCAAGAAATCAGGTCTTATTTGTTTATATTTGAACACAAGTCAAGTCAAAAGGGAACCACCAACTCTTGCCTGACACCTGAAATCTCTCAAAGTGCAAACTGCTCTCAATAGCTGGTGAAGATAGTACACGTACCGATACCACCTTTTCCGACTAAACTGCAGGGTGGACTGGCTCCATCTCTCTGAGGTCAGAGGGCGCCTACCTGCAGCTTCCTCAGAGTGGGAGGCATGAGAAAAAGATACCAAGAAATAACGTTCAGTAGTTAAAAGCTCAGGCTTCAGATATTCCATCTGGGGATACGTAGGAAAAATCCCTACTTAGCGCCAAATACAACCATGGCAAGAGTCAGAGTTTCTGTAAGATCTTTACCTACTGAATTCAAAAGGCGATTCGAAACAGAAGATGGTGGTTATCCTTTTCATATGCTCTTACCCAAGCACCATGTGGTTTGCTTTCCCTGAGCCGCATCAGGCCAGCCAGCCCAGGCTAGCTTTGCCAAAAGGTCTGTCCTTGTGGCTTGCAGGTGTGACTTCCTCAGGAGGGAAAACCAAATGCTCCAGGTAGTCAGCACCTGAGCAAGAACCCTTCACCTGCAGCCCCAGAAGCGCCAGGAGCTGCCTTACACCCCACGCATACGAAGAGTGCCTAAATCCTAACTCACTGCACTCTTTTCCTAAAACCTTTCGGGGAAGAAAAAAAAAAAATCTATATATAAAAAATTCAAAATCCATTCTTACACACTCAGGCTTCCTTTCATTAGTATTTGACTCCTTAACCCAGTCATCTCTCAAGATCTCTTTAATGTCTGCATGGGTAGAGCAGGCATGAGCACTTCATTGCAAAAGGGCAAAAGATTCATTAAGAATCCAGAGAGGACCTCTTAACACCCCTTCCTGGCAGATATCTGTGCTCTGGGAGGCTGCATGCACCAACCCAGCTTGCAGTGGTTCTTGTCACAGATTTAACAGAAGCTGGCCCTGGCCTGAGCAAGGGGTAGGTGACCTCCACAGGTCTCTTCTAACCCATTTCCCCTGGTCCCAGTCCTATAATAAACCGGTAATCAGGACAGCAGTTCTGACACCTTCCTCTCAGGAAAGGATCTGTATAGCAGCGGAAGTCCTCTTATGGGATCCAGATAAACTAAGCTGATGTCCCCAGGCTGTCCTGTTAGAGCAGAGAACCCTCATATCACAGATGCACCAACAGCCTGGTTAACCTTCTACTATAAAGCCTTATTTAGAGTCTCCCAGCTGAGTTTCCATCAGTTTTTCATTGTCCAGTCTCTCTGGGACTAAAGGAGAGGTTAAACACTATTGGGTTTATGTGAAGCGTGAATACTGTGAACATAATGCTTTTCTAAGCCTTCAGTAATAAGTTGTTTAACTACAGAGTGGACTGTATCAAATGAAGGCCACAGAAGCATTTCTCCATAAATGTGTCATTTATGTACTCCAATTTACAAGAGTTCATTTTTGTTCAGCCACATTATACTCCACCAATGGGTATCTTTCAAAGACAAAGATCAAACTGATAAGGATGAACTTCAGTCTTCCACCTGCAGGGCAAATGTGCACATGCATCCCCCGTGTGCGCAGCATTTCAGTCTCTCGTCCACGTGTAAGAAGCAGACAGGAAAAATGATGGGTGCCCATGCAAACTCTCCTACAGGCATTACTGCCATAGGCCGGTTCAGAATGAGACATGCAGAGCCATATGCACAATTCACTTTGTTCAGGGGCCCTGAGAGGGAATGAACTAACAACCCGGATGAACAGGGCAACATGAAAACTAAGAGAGTAGTATTATTTTTAAGGTAATGTAAATCCCGGTTTCTTCCTCCAGTTCCTTTTTACCATGGTTGTCATGTTTGTCCCAGAGACAACTGACATAAACAGTGCAATAAACTCTCAGAATAAAAGCCCTGAAGGGATGCGGAGAGCAGAAAGCACACCTGCTCCCATCTACCCAACAACACAAAAATTCAGGGAGCCCTGGAAAAGGTGGGATTCCCGTTTCTCACATATCACACTCCCACTCTCTCCCTCATCCCAGAACATCTCCTACCTACTCACCCTGGGGCTCCAAACTTAAACTGGCTCTGCAAGACAGCAGGAAGAAAGCTCCAGAAGCCAAAATCCCCTGAAAACAGAAGTGGGTACCGGTCTGCCCAGCAAATGACACCATGTACTAGTACCCAGTGCTCAGCTGGGGATAGCAGGTGCCTTTAATTCAAATAACTCTTCTGTCTGGTTGTGGCAGGCTTCTCCTCTACTTTTGTTTCCGGTCCAGGAACAATTTCCTATAGGTCTGGCATTTACTGCTCCCAGACTTGTTTTAAGGAAAAGCACCTGCTGCAAGATGGGAGTGACATGACTGTGCATCACAACTTGGGACACAATCAAAGGGGCTGTAAGAGGGACAACATCCACAGCAAGCAGCAGCATCTCCATCTTGCCTACAGAGCACAATAGGTCCTGAAAGAAAGGCATACTGAGTGACCAAAACAAGGAGAGATGGTTGTGCCAAGTGCCTGCTTTGTCTAATTATAAGAGCTCAGCAAGAGAAGTGTTGCTGTGCCTATAATGAAATGGAAAGCCACTTTCTTGTGCAAAGGACAGAGGAAAACAAGGACATACAAGGCCAAGAAGAGCCCCAACTTTGTTACTGCAGCTTCTGCTTGTGAAAGAGACCTTAAGAAACTTTGGTTTCTGGAAATCCTTTCCCCCTGTATGTATTTAGGTAGTTTTGAGAATCTGCAGGATGCAAAATCAAGCAGCTACAAAGGAAGTGGAGCAGAGAAAGGAGGTTGGTGTGAGATGCTTGAGGGAGAACAGAAAGATTATAAGAGACAACAAACAGTGAAGAGACCAGCTTCAAAGCGTCACTCCCATATGACGTGAAAGTCATCCCAGGAGATGCCAGCACACAAATAACACAACCCTCACTCTTCTAACTTTTAGATCTGGAAAGGATAGGACTTTAAAAATTAAGTTACCAAGATGTTCAACACCTTTGCACGGATTTTTCCGGCAAGTACACCAGAGAGACTGGCAGTTTGGAATCGTGTCCAGAAGTCACCGCGCTAGGAGTCCAATTTCAGCCTGCCCAGTCGCCGAGATCTCTAGCAAGTGCTGTCCGTTTACACAGCAACTGCTCCCTGGGTAGAGCAGAGCTAACTTCGCTGTGTAGCCACTGACCTTGCCTTGGAATAGCACCAGAAGCTCTACTACACGTCCATGAAGTGTGAGTGTGTCTGTCCTGGATCACTATCAGAGATCTCTTTTTAATTCTGTCTTGGGAAGCCCTATGAGGCCAATTTAACTGCATAGCTAATACAATAGCTGAGTATTTTTCTTTGCAAATTATGGCCTCCAACTTGCTGCTAGCCAGTAATAACCAGCCCTAACTCATCTGTTCTTACCAGCTCACTGGGAAACCAGAACATTTTAGCAAGAATCCTCACTCCCATTCACAGGTAGGAAACCCAGATACAAAGAGATTAAGGAACACAAAGGCAGGCAAAAGAAGGCAGAATAGTAAAATGCACTGAAAACTCCCTCATCTGTCCTTTGCCATCTTAACGCCTGGAGTTAATACCACAGCCTTAAACACTTTGAGTTCCTTCTGATACATAGTATTTCCTACCTCTTGGTCTTTGACCAAAAAAGACCCAAACACAAATAGAAGACTTCTGTATAATGATGTTTTAAACTCACTCTTCAGATAAACACTCCCCTAAACAGTAGTAAGTGTATTTCTCTCACTTAGAGACCTTAATATCCTCACCACTAACACAGACCTTAATATCCTCACCACTAACACAACAAAAAAACCTAAAACTACTCATCTCATTACCTACTGCTCTCCAGATTAATCTCCATTCTGTGCTGAACAATGACAGGGTCACCATGGGGTTTCCATGCCACTAGGGCTCTGTAAGGAAGAACACAAGCTGTACAAATAAAAGCAGGGGAATTCTTTATTCTTCCTCCTCCTAACCTGGGGTCTAATTCCCTTTCCTTTGTAAAATGAAAACCAGTCTTTTCTCAGAACATAAATGATCAGTGCCAACTTTCCCAAAGGAAAAATACAACTGTGTACAGCTTCTGTCAGAGTTAAAAATCTTTCTTAGAAGGATCTTGACTTAAACAGTAAGCTCCAAGTACTCTAAAATAGTAACAGATAGTCTAAAAATGAGCAGGTGCCTCACGAAATGAAGATTAAGATTTAGAGCCCAAATCTGGTGCCCTTCAGGCAAAGGATTCCCAAGACAGAAGCTCCTAAAGCGGCTTTTGTTAAGGTTTCATAAAAGTACTGGGAGATTGTCAAAGACTAGGGAATGTGATTGCAGCTCTTATTACGCCTCAAACAGCACTCTGAGTTTAAACCATCCATTTCATGAACTTACCACTCTTTCAGGCAAACACTTACGAAGAACCCAACATCCCCTTCACTCATGGGGTATTTATTCAGAACCGTGAGCGAGGAATCAGGCTGCCTCTACGTACAGCACAGCTCAGCAGCTCAGGGCAGCGCAGAAGCACAGCTTCCTCTGCCGGGTCCTGCCAGAGCTGGGCAGCAGCAGCCGCCACGCGTCCCCAGTGCCAAAGGGATTGATTGCACCACACAGGCACATGCAAGTAGCTCAGAAGTGGTCTTCTCCTTCATCTCTTCCAACCCGAATGGAGAGACACTCGAGTCCATGATAAGAACATGCCTGCCCTCCATCTAGCTGCACGCTGGTAAAGGCAGAATTTAAGCATAAACAAACCAGCAGAGTTGGGCACAGTCCCAGTTACCCCTCTCCCTCTCCTCTGTGTGCACCACTCCAACATGAATGAGGATCCCCCTGAGGCCCCCACCACCCCCTAATCTGGGTATCCAGAGCTCAGGGCATGGCTGATCTCCCCCAGGGTGCTGGGTCCCCCAGGATGCCTGTTCTTCAGGGAGACAGACATCCTTGACTCATAGCACAGACTGAGTCCCCCTCCATGCCTCCCACCAAAATGGTGGGGAGCAAACCCAACTTCCATTCCTGCTACTGGAAGTACAAAATATACATAAGCCTCTCCTGGGCTGGCCCCATGAAAAGTGGACAGCACCAGGGCTTCTGGCCTACTCTTCCTCCCCCTGCTCTCTAAAAACTGAGCACTGAAAATGTTAATGGATTAACAGACCAAGAAGGGCAGTGAGCTGCCCAAAAGGTACTGAAATGGCCTAGAAGGAATAGAAATGCCAATTTATCCCCTCTTCCTGGAAATTTATTGTAGCTAGAGCTAAATAAGACAACTGAGATTTGGGAATCCAGATAGCATCTGAGATTTCTCACTGTCCCCATCAGCAACTTTCAGACATTTTAAAGCACAGCCATAATCCCCCTTTCAGTGCAGTGTAGAACATGAGAATGAAACATGCAGCAGCCTTCTTTTTTACTCTTGAGATCAAACTTGTTTCCTCACAAAGCCTCCCCAGTCCACAGAGCAAAGCTGGGCAAGGCCTTGAGAGCACACCGAGCCTATCAGTCCTGTGCCAAGGAACTGATGATAATTCATGGGAACAGCCTTCTGCTTGAAAGACCAGGTTGATCAGTGATAAAGCTATGTTAATATACAGTTAACATACAGTGGCTGGTGGAAACCTGATCCTTTCCAGAATACCTAGTTCAGATCAACTCAATCTTGCAAATGAAGAAAAAGTTTAACTCAGGCAAACAACTTTACTTCCACCCTCATTAAGTGTCCTAGTATATTTCTAAAATAAACACACACACACTGTTGTGTGAGCCCTTAGGCTGCATGTAGTATGTACACTACTGTGTGGATCCATAACCCTACCAGATCACATCCATCTCCCACCTTCCCACGGAGAAACCCCTTGGCTGCACCCTCCCAAGGCACACCGGGTCTCTCTCGGCACAGACCACTCCATTCCTTTAGGCATGCTCAGGAGGCTTGAGCTCTGTGTCCAAACACATCACCGCACTCAACCAGCATGACAAGCTCTGCATTGCTCCGCACAGCTTCACCTTGCCTAGCTCTGGCACTGTGGTGAGTCTCCCACTCTCTGCCACAGCCAGGGACAGGACTGGCAGAGATGCAAGGGTGTCGTGTAGTTCAGTGCTTTATTTCTAAAAGGACCTTTACTTGCTATTACCAGCTACTTCTCACAAGCAGTTTCTTTTTTGCGCCACAGGAAAAGTTTACAGATATTACAAAATCTTCCAATACATTCTCTTGTGAAACTGCAAGCTGTTCATGGACAAGTCTTCAAGAAAAAAAGGTAGCCATCATAAGAAATGGATGGGTAAGCAGTACCCCCATGGCAGAGGCAGCTTCTGGAGAGAGACTATATGCCTGCATGCAAGTTCTCACATCCTTCCTCCCAAGAAGGAAAGGTTTACGACAACCCCACTCATCATAGAGAAACTGCCTCCAAGGGAAAATAAAATCATGTCAACAGAGAGCCATTCGAGTACACAACTACTGTGAAAAGACTGTCCTGACCTGGCCCCTGGTAAAAATATTCCATCTGCTCCGGCTCTCACCTATTAGAGAAGGAAGTCATGGATGTTTTCACTTCAATATCTCTACACTTATCACCACTGGGAGAGAGAAGGGACAGAAGACTCAACAACATTTCAAGTGTGAGGTAGTGCTATTTCGATTTTCCAGGACAGCAGCAAGGTGGCTGAAACAAGCACATCTCCATAGGCAATCAGTGACCCAGGGATCATCGTGCCTTTTGAATATGGTGTGGCATTTACAGCTGTGTAGAGGTTAAAATCAGAGGCTGTCAGCTTCCACAGATGGTAAAGAAAGTATGGTATAAAACACTTCCATAGGTTTCCTTTCAGAAATAGAACAAGTCTCATTCCTAGGTCTCTGTTATTTGCTTTCACTGTCAAACCAAGCAAACACTGTGAAGCAAGAACTACCCCAACCTCTCACTAGAAACTCAGGATAGTTTTCTCTCATCTCCCACAAACTCTTCCATATGATCCCTGCTTTTCATGCACTGAAAACAACTAACAAGAAGCTTCATCTTAAAATTCTTGGTTTTTTTCACTGCTGCAGAAAAAGCTAGTAGGAAACAAACTAGTTCATCACCTTTTCCCTACAGTATATAAATATTCAACACCCACTGACAGCCCTGGATAACATGCAAACCAGTTGCATTTTCAGTGCAAGCATCTGTTCCTTCCTAAAGTAAATCTGCATTTTTATACTATCTAGACTTTCCCTTCAACCATGGGAAAAACAGATATTGATGTTCCTGAAGGAGACCAGCAATGGAAGGCCTGGATCTTTCTCTCATTGTGTTTGCTGGAACACCACGTTTTTTTTTCCTTGCCTTTTCTGTAAGCAAGCAAGATTAAGATTTTTTAAGTATTTATGCTTCAGTATCAAAGTCAGATGCAGATGTGGTGGAGCGGTGTTTGCAATGTAGTCCTTAATTTCAGCCCTCCATTCCAAAAGCAGTCTCTGTGATGAACAGGTCTGAAATACCTGTGCCAACTGGCTTCTCTTCTGTACACCTACAAAACACTGAACAAAACCACAACCCAAAGTCACAGCCCAAATACTAGTATCCTTGTAAAAAGAGCAGCCATCAGGGAATGCAGGTCATTACATCATCTCACGGCATCATGATTATGGCCCTAGGAACAACTAAAGAGCCACCACCAGCATCCCAAGGCCGCCTAAAGGAATAAATACTGGAGCATTCCTTTTTTTAATTAATAAATAAATAAACCCCAGAATGCCATGCACATATTATTACAAATATTTTATTTCCTTCTTCATTAATATATGCAAAGCAATCAGATTAGAGCCACAGGAGGTAATGAAAATCCAACTAAGAGATAAGGGTCTTTTTGTGTGGTTGTGCTGTGCATGTTTAGTTCCTATTTTAAAAGGAGACCTTGAGTCTACTTTTGTGGTACTCGTGGAAAATGTCAACCAGAAAATTTTCAAGGCAGGGAGAACTGCCATCCTGCAGAAGGAATACTGTGATCCCTTAAATAAAGTGGAACCCTGACATGATGAGCCCCGTTGTCAGGCTAAAGGTGAGGCTAGAAGAATCCTACAGAGAAATGATAGGATAAAGACTGAAAATGAAGGTCAAAGTATTTGGCAACAGACTTGATATAACCAGGCAGCTCAGAAGATGCAAGGAAAGCTAAGTTTGCAGGGGTGGAGGAGGATGTTCTTTGATGAAGAACTTCTCATTCATTTTTTTTCCATCAGTGTTATCTAGTCTATTAAAAATATTATCTCTTCCTACAGACCTTGTGTCTGAACAGCCTCTCTGTGCAAGGGAGCGATGTCCTTAACAGAGCGCCTGATGCTGTAACCAGTTCTTTAAAAAGAAAACCATAGGAAACAGCCCTGGACTGCATGGAGACACTGCCAAGGAGTGGGCAGACCGCACTACCTCTGCATTGGGTGGTACTCCTAGAAAGAAACTGGTGACATCAAATCTGCCCAGAGCAGTAGGAAAGGTTTAAGCAAGGAGAAATGTAGCATTTTAGAGAGAGGTTCCAGGGTCTCCATCTGTTCACCTTATCAAAGAGAAGATTGAAAGGTAACTGGATCAAAGTAACTAAATGTCATCACAGAGACAGAAACTCTACAGGAGTCTAGAGAATCTTAATAGATAAAAGGGGAAAGCTGAAAGGCAGGACTTTTAACAGAGAGGTTAATTAACAACTGAAACAATATACCATGAATTGCAGAGGACTGCACATTGCTGACAATTGTCAAGTTAAGATGGGATGCTATTCTAAAACATCTTTTCAAGTTCAAACAGGAATTAATCCAGAGAAAGCCTGTAGGAGAGATCACAGCTTTCTGACTTCTATAATTTCCGAATGCAGCAAAGCAGCAGTATGGGATTTCAGGAGAGCAAAGCTAAGTCATTTCAGAAAGGACCACAGCAATAGCTCACCAGTGTCAACAGGAATATTTGCATGAGGACTCCACTCACATTGAGCAACATGCAACCAAGAGGCTTAATAAAAAGTGACAAGCGTAGAAAATAAGACTGAAGAAACCTACTACCAAATAAAATTAATGTCAAGTACATTGATTCTTTTAGAAAGAAAGCTGACATGTCTGAAGCAAGAAGTAGCCGGTGGAGCTTTCATACAGACCATGTGAAACAGAAGCGAATAAAGAGCTTATAGTGTATTATTTTTGTTCTGAGGTAAAAAAAAAAAACAAAAACAAAAAACAAGTTCACTGTCCTGACTGGCAGGTATCACTGGCTCCTGCTGCAGGCCCTGACAGGAAAGACTAAATCCAGGTGAAGAGCTGCTGGGACCATTGGTTTGGAGACTGTGATGCACATTCATTATTTTTAATATTCTTTCTTTAGTACTGTGAGAGTTTCACAGTTTGATTTATGAATCAATGGATCTGAAAAGTGTGAGGTACCCAGATTTATCCACAGGAAAAGTTTAGGCTGATCCCGAAAGAAAATTCAAGGCACTGAGCTTTGAAACCTGACAGAAAAGTTGCTTACCAAACAATCCCTAGAAACAGTCTGGACCCCAGAGACAGCCTAGGAGACCCATGACTGTAGGTATTCACCACTCTTCTCCTGTGAGGTTTGCAGACCAGGTACCAGATGTTTGTCAACACCATTTCTTTCTGTATCCTCTACCTGTTCTGAAAGCAGTTGTGGCTTTTCCAGTTATCTGGAAGTTGATGTGTTTCTTTAAAAGAAGCACCTGTCCCATAAGCCTGTCTTTTTCACTGTGCCGCAAACATACGCAAAATGTTTAAGATAGCAAACAGCAGGAGTGTTGAGGAGTCTCACCAGCTCTAATTAAAGCAGGCTCATCCTACAGTTCTACCCATGTAGAACTCAACTTGTTTATTTGTCTAAGTGCACAGGCTTAGCTTGCAATTACCAAAATACAGGTGTCAGTGTACGACAACTGTAAGCTGCTGAGAAGGGAGTTTTCTGCTAATCCTTTTGAGCAGATGTGTTGCAGCAGATCAAAGAACACAAGCTCCTACGGGCTGGACTAGCATACATCGTGGGGACATGGCAGGGAAATGCTCATCGCTTCCCTTAATAGGGACAACACCATTATGATGAGCATGGCAACAGGCATGCTTGGTCTCCACCCCACCAGTCAGCAAATCCATGTTAACTATCTTGTTACGAGCACTATCCTAATGACCCAGAACATAGCCAGTGCCCCCAAGACTCTGCCTTCTTTCAAGAGAGAAGCAGCTACCATGAGTGCTATGAAAGATGCTCCTGTGCGATGCAATGCAAAAGAGGGAGAGAAATTCAGTCAGGCAATGAACACCACCTCCCTTGCTACTTGGTGCTGGGCAGGGAACAACAGCGACTCTTCACGTAAGCCCCAAAGGTGCATGGATGAGACAGCTCTGCAGGCACACAGCAAGGATTATAAACACAATTTCACTTTGTTGCTACAGGTGAACATCCTGCTGGTAGGAGTCCAGCAGCACTGCAGTCAACAACCCAGCCTGTGGCACACATGCTGCTTCAGCCAGCGGCTGTGTTGTCAGCACAAATAATTACCAAAGACAGACCACCAAGCAAATAACCCTTTCAAATGAACCACTTGCTTCTTGTGTTTCCCAGGAAAAAAATTTCCAACACTGAGATTTCCAAGCCATACCAAAGGCATCTTTAGGACACGGGCTTCTTCTGAAACCCAACTTCAAAAACCGAGAGCTCAGGATAATGAATCTCTGTCCCATAAAAAATAAAAACCAAAAAGCATCAAAAACGAGTCCTCACTCCAGCCTGTACCTCATCTGTCCTTCCCTTCCTCACTCAAACACTCCGCAGCACCTCACAGATTTGAGCCTTCTTTTTAATATGAGAGATGGAGGAGGTATTTATCTTCCTTTGTGTTGAGACACTAGTTTAAATTGAGTTTTAAACACCTCTCCAAAAGGTTCACAGGATGGCAGTGGACGACTCCCAGAGACATGACCACTTGTCTCAAATCTTGCCTTTGAAATTCCGTAATAAGAAAATTGGATCTTTTGGGGTGGGGGGATCTGTGTCCTGACTGCCTGGCTTTCTGCAAAAGACAGAGCTTGAAACTAAAACAATGCACTCTCCTTTCATTCCATACCTAAAGCAAGGCCCAGATGAATGTATTACCTGTAAAGAAACACAGAAAGGACAGTATTTGTGTATTCCAGCTCAACTTTTTCAGGTTCATGTGTAGTTCAGTGACTGCTGTGCTGAAATACCCAGTTTTCCAGGGACTGCTCCATCTATTGCAAACATACTTCATGGGGTTTTTTTCTCTTCCATAGTCCAAACGACCTCTGCTATTTAAGGCCCTCTAAATCTTTCTTAAACCAATAGCCTCTCCTGGAATGTTGCCAATCTTTTAACGTTTTCCCAACAATGTTTTGACCCAAAAATCTTCTTGTGTTTTTGGGGGGTTGGTTTATTTCTTTTTTAATTACCCCTTGAGAGTTACTGCAGTGAGAGTTAAAGGAAGGAAAGCAAATGAGACAGTCTGTGGTAGCCAAAATGAAAGACATTCGGGGAAGGACTGAGTTAGGTGGGGATGCATGCAAACACCCATGCTCCTGCTCACTGAGCTCTGGCAGCACAAGGGGCTTGGCAGCACTGGACAGTCAGGTTGCCTCGGCTGTGTTAACCAGCTGTGGGAATGTAGCAGTTGTTCAACAGGGTAGCAAAACTTCTGGGAAATGATATAAATCTCCAGAAAGCTATGATAATCATCCTTGGAGAAAAGCTAAGAGTTAGTAGAAGTGCCGTTTTGCTCTGAGCAAGCATTTCTGCACAGATGTGCTACTTGAGATTGACAGTCTGTGCTGTTAGACCCCTCACCAGCAGTTTACACAGGGCTTTATGGAGTTAAACATGAACTATTCCTCCTCCTCAAGGTGCTTGCAGCCCATAGCACAAACATCATGCAGGAGAATTAAAAACAGAACTTCGGGAAAGGAGGGGTGTGAGATAAAGTACTATTTTATATGGTCGGCTAAGCATCAAGAGTTGTGCCATCAGTACAGCACAAGGGGCAAAGGAAGAGGCAGGGCACTCAGGAATAAGGACCAACAGATAAATGCAAGGAGCCCATTTCCAAGACAGCGAAGGTGCAAGGAAGACAGTATATAGGAAGAACATTCCTGAAAGAACAACATGAAAAAAAAAGGCAAAGACTTACAGAAAACTCCCAATGACAATAAAACATCCAGTACTATACAGAGGAGACAGAGATTGTTGGGAAAGGGCATTTGGCAGGCACAGAGATGAGCGAGGACAGGCTAGCGTCACGTGACTATTGCATATGTGAAACCAGTCCCTGTGGTAGCAAAGAATAAACCTCCCATTTTGCACAAAGATGGCATGCATAGGCAATGTACGTTACTGACAGTTCCTCCAGTTCTGGGACAGCATATCCTGAAGGACCTCACTTCCTGGAAGAAATGGCAGTAAGATTTGCACACTGCTCTTAGGATTCTGTCAAATTAATGAGTCTTAAGGGTATGGAGTTCCTCTCATGAATACAATAAACTGCTGCTATACTGATATAAGCTCTTTCCAGTTCAAATATTGATAGAGGAGTTGTGATCTACACTGGCATTACAATTTATGTCCAGTCTGGAGACATCCCTTGTTCTATAGACATAAGGCTAACAGGTTGGTTAGAGGTCAAAATTGAAGAAACAATTTTCATCATTCTTGATTATCTTTGAGAGATCCTGAAGCAGATGGAAGCTGCTCAGCCATTCAGACAGTATTACATATTTCACTCTGACAAGGCCCTGGCATCATGAGCAAAGGGAAACCTGAGCCCGAGTATTTCCTCCCATTTAAACCTTCTTTATTATTAAATCCTTCAGTCATCATCAGATCATTTATTTGGTGAGTTGCTTTGGATTTTTTAAGCAAAATATAGAGTTCAAGGTACCTCCTTTTACATACCTAGATCAGACTGTTGTGACATGTTCTGGTTTTAATTAATAAGGCTGCTGGATGCTGTGGATCACTGACTGTAAGGCAAAACTAATTCCTCTTCTAATTCCTCTTCAGCCAAGCACTGCTAGTACATAGCCCCATATATCCCCAGGTATTTGCTAGTGGAATGAAAGCTGGTTACGGCTATCTGGCTCAAAATTAACTGACAGCATCAGCACAGAGGCAATTCATGACAGGCTCCATCTCTCAAGTCAATAATAATTGTTTACTAGATTGTCTGGTTTGCAAGGTAGCCCACCCTGAGCTATCGCCTTACGTTGCAACAGACGTTTAAATAATAAATAGTAGCTCTGTTTTATTCAGTAAGGCACAGTTGAGTCTTTGCTAAATTTAACCATCCAATTAACCTAGCAACATTGATGATTTGAGAGTTTTCAGAGTTCACTACTTTCAAGGAGGAAAGCTCAGTTACACCAATTAACATTCTCTCTCTAAACTACACAAGCAGCTACTTCCCGGGTCTTTCTGTGGTTTGAGAGGCAATGAGAACAACTGGGAGTCTAGCACTGTCTTCTTAAACTTCCTAGATGAAGATGACATTCTTCCTGGTAGTGCCAACCACCTGGCTTGCTCTGGGCTCACATAAAAATAGACATATTCTACAGCTTTGCCAGTGGTGAGAAACTGTTGCTGGCAAAAAATAAAACAAACCAGGTTTCAAAGACAAGTTAATTTTGTATAAAATTAACTATGATGTCTTACTCCAAACCTTTTCATTAGCTGCAGCACACAGAAGAGTCACCATTTCTTTTTAACCTTAGGCTAATACAAAACACACGTTATCTCCAGCTGGCACAACTGCACACATTTCTTCTGCAAGCTCAGTGCAAAAGACAGTATGTCCAGGGATGGGCAATGGAAATTCTTCAGGTCACTTCAACCCAACATAAATACACATCTACAGCATCCGAGAGCAGCAATCACAGTGAATCCTGTTACATCCGGCTGGCTCTTCCTCTCCATCACACAGAAAGCTGTCTTTACAGAAAGAGTTAGCTCGTAGCATCTCTCCTTCAGTTTATGCAGATCACACCGCAGAGCACAAGAGTGCTCTGAATACTAAGTTACTGCATCTAACTCTTAAAAAAATAAATACCTAATTTGAAGATGAAGAACAGGGGAGATTTGGCAGATGCTATCTAGCTATTCTATTCCAAAACTCTGGTGTATCCTCACATGTTTTTGCAAGTAGGACAAGAACAAGGCACCTGCCTCAAAGCAGCGGGGTCTGAGCAGTTACTCCCCAGCCAACACAGCTGCCAGAAATTCAGAGCTTTTTCCTTTCTATTACCTGTCCCCGCGAACAAAAATACAAAGGATATCAGACCTTTAAGGCAGCACAGGGAATACAACTTTCCCAAACCCTGCTCTAAAATTCTGGGAATTTGTAATGGGTTTTCAAACACTCATCCCCATATTTCAGCAGGATGGATTCTTTCCCGGACCTCTTCAGTTTAATCTCCTTAAGCCTGGAAGTTAAATCTTCATCTAGAGTGAAAATATTTTAGCACTGTAATCTAGCTACGAATAGTCACACTATTTGCCCCAAATTCTCTCATTACAGCTGCCATTCTCAATTATTCACAGGTAGTGGTACATGCAGTTTCCGTGGAAACCTGCGGCTCACAACCATCAGACACACAGCGAATTGCAGGCAACAGGCACTCAAGCAGAACTGGTCAGCAGTGTAATTATGCCGATATTTGACCATCTCAGACCTACAGGTAGCAAAGGACTAGTTTACATTTCAGTGTCTAAATTTCAAATGTCTTAACTATTCCAGGAAGCAACCAAGACCCCGTATCTCCCAAAGCATAATAAACTTGATGAGGAGGCTGTACCTTTTATGACACATCACATTTTCAACATTTCACTATCATTTTCTCTATTTACCACTGAAAGTAAATGTCAGATTACACCACTTTAAAGCTGGCCATAAGTGATTCACTCCATTACACTCAAGGACCTTCCTTACTTTTAACTAGTGAATCTGTGCCAGTAACTTGACCGAGAACATGATGCTTTTTTTTTTTTTCTTGTTTTCCCTTTCCTTTCAGTAGTAGCTGCTTAATTTTATTTAAAAAGTGAATATTCATATGATAAAACTCCTTTTCCTTGAAGCTTCTTTCAGCATTTAGCATTCTGAATGTTGCAGAGCCTCAGAAGCAGTTATCTTAAGAAGATTTCAGAATCTCCTTGGAAATGCTCTTTGGGTTATACCAATGCACAACAGAATAAGAGTATATCCTTGTCGGGCAGAGCCATGAAGACATGCAATATTAAAGGCCTGAAGCCTGGCCATACAGTGAAGGCTGCCCAGCTGTCACTCCATGCTAAGACAACAGACTGCAGTTTTTCTCTTTGAAAGACTCATGCTTCTCTCTGATATACAACATTCTACTGAGGGGCTGACTCCCTCCAGGCACCAGCAAAACTTCATCACCCACACATCAGATTTTCACACAACCTCCTTCACATTTCTTCCCCATGAACTGTCCCAGGCTAAGGCAGGGGCTCTTCCATAGGATAGTCAGCAAGACACAGACCTCCAAATCCTCCTTTTCCAGTCAGATCTCTTCAGAAGTCAAGTAACGATTATGCTGTAACCAGTGATATTTCCCAGCAATCATTTTGTCTCTGTGTTATCTTGTGCCATACACACGATTGTCTGCATCCAACTACCGTCCTGTCTCCTACCTGAACTGAGGCGCCGTAGCACAGTTCACCTGCATGACATGCTGTTTCGTGAGGCCTTCTATGAGGGTCCACAATCAGAGCCTTAATTATTATAGATACAGTTAACAGTGGCCCACAAGCTTGCTGTACCCTCACTGTGAGCAAAGCCTTTCTCCTCTACTGCCATCCAGAAAGTCAACTCAAGTTTCACCACAAGTAAATTAGTGTAAGACTCACCTTTTTCTCCAGGACTTCTTCACTTAACATAGTCTCAGGACTGGAGTAATAGATAATGTTTCTGGTGTAAAACAAGTACTGAGTTAATCTCAAATGAAGAAGAACCACCTCAGATGCAGTTACAGAAGAAGCACCACTCAACCACGTCTAGAACCAGTGGAACTACTCATCAGTAAGAAATTAAGCTCTAAAAGCAACAGATTAAAAATGTTTGTTGCACCTGCTTCATTCAGAATTACAGGTTTGCCCAATATAATTTCCAAACCATTTGGTTTAGAAAAATCCTCAGAGCTCACAGAGGGTACCCTCCACACATTACTTAATAAGGCCAGGCTGGTAAAACACTTTCAAAATCCATTTATGGAAAGTAACTATTGGAAGAGCAGCAAATGGAAAGCCTACCTTGCACCACTACACAGAGCAGCTGACATGGTAACATACAAACGTGTCCTAAAACATGGCACAATGCTTCCCCTTCCCAGAGAACCATCAGCAGATCATAGGCAGACTTCTTTTATAAAAATACCATGCTGTATGAATAACTAAAAGACTGTTGAAGTAGAAGGCTATCATCTAAGACAGCTGGATGGAAGATAAGCAATCTACAGAGCCGTACATCTATTTTAAACAAACTTTGGACTTCTGCATATTTATTTTCTTAAATGTTAACTCAGTGAAAAGACTGCAGCAGTTCAATTAGAAGCAACATTCACTTCCACCCTCTTCCTGACTGGGATTGAAAAATAGCCTGGGAGGCAGGCGGCTGATAGGAAGAAACACCAACAGAACTTTCTGTGGTTTAGCCATAACTCTACTGAAACTTGTATTTAACTACAAAGCTTCATCTCTAAAGATCCCAGTCTTAAATGAGTATCTGTCAAGAGTGTCTTGAAGATAGAATGGTCTACTAGAAAAAATGCCAAAATAGCTTAAAAAATGCTGAAAGGGTCACACTAACATTCATGCTACAGAGTCGTTGTTAACTGCATAACTACGAAGTCTGGGTAATTTCTGCTGATGAATCTTGTGCCTGCACCACTCTTCCTGCTCTTCTACAGCAGCTGTAAATTAGCAATTAATGCCACAAGAAGAACAAGTTCAAACTTTGTTATTTGGCAGTGAGGTGCTGTTTCCATGAAATCCAGCACTTCATGTCTCAATAAACTGAAAAGTGCATAAAGTAATGAATCACTAGGTTATATTCAGATTCTACAGATTCATTTTTCAGCCACAGAAAGACAACACTTGCCAGGCTTAGAATAGCAGCACTGATCTAAAGGACAACAGTACTGCAATTTTTTTTAAAAAATGTATAACATAAAAGAACAGGTTAAGTGATAAGAGAAGGTATTTCAGTTCTATGCTTCAATGAATATTAGTGACATAGTTGTTAGGAAGGTGGAAAATATGAGCTGTCAAGTTTTGTGACTTATATTTCAGACAGTTTCCTTAAACACACCAATTTCTTTTTTTATGGACACCTTTTACGCATTTGCAATTGGTCAAATGAAGGGACCATATGGCAGCACAGGACTAGGCGGGACACTTCTGGGGTCTCTCGCCTTTCTGTATATAGAAGAGCAAGAAAAGATCAGAAGGACCAGCTCTGTCTGGCTCAGCTCCATTTACTTCTCAATTTACTCCAGAGTTGCTCATGACTCGCATAACTGACAAATAACATTTTGCTTGTGTTAGGACTAAATATTCTAAGAAAAAAAAAATGGAAAGCTGGCTTCAGTCAAGTCTTGATGTGTTACTATCACTTACTGTCCTTAAATTGCATAAAGTAGCTCAAGATCTTGAAACCAGGGACACTGAATATTAGGGCAGATCCACTAATACAGGGCTGAATTTTAGTGAGGTGCCATTGCATGGAGTGGAAAATTGCCTTGGTGCTCGGCAGCTTTTGAGCTTTCCTTTTGCTGAACAAAAGCCATGAGCTAGGTCTAGAGATGAGGGACATGCATGCCTCTGCTGCCAAAATCGATGCAAGGAAGACCTGGGTGCAGCCTTCCACACATGCACAAACAGGCCTCAGAGCTTTTTCCCCTCATCACAACCACTGAGGCAAGCTGCAAAGCACATCCAGCTGCAGGCCAGTTTCACAAACATGGAACATCTTAGAAGAATTATAAATAACAAAGACAGGCTACTGCTACAAACTGAGCAGAATTAAAGTGGCAACATTCAACAGGTTATATCTGAAAAGAGCAGAACATAATCTGAACACAACGAATTTGAAACAAAAAACTGAGCTGGTGAGGCCAGTTCCCTCCTAGGACACATTGCAAAAATCCTTGTGGAGTTTTAATCTTTTGTCTTAGACTGACCTTCTGCACTGATTCACCTGAACAAACAGGGGTTCTATAGGTGTTTTCAGGTGCCACAGGAACAAGCAAACCTATGCTCAACCTGAAAGATGGAAGAGTCCTGAAAGATGGCAGCTCTAAAGGGCTCACAATATTCACAGTGTGACAGAGAAGCTAATGCAGCTCCACAGTGTGCCCCAGCCCTGTTTCTACTGGAGAAGGATGCATGATTTTGCTGTTGAAAAAAAACATGTTAGCTCACAACTAAATAGATCAGCATGTTTTAGTATGGAAGACACAAACAAGCATGGGTGCAACAAAGAGCTATTAAAACCAGAGTCCCTTCTAATAACTATAATAATCCACTGCCCCCTCTAATACAAAGACTACAAGGCATCAAATTATATTAGCAATTAGTAGTTGGGTTTTTTGGTGGTTTGTTTGTTTGTCTTTTTGTCCTTCATAGACCACATAGTTAAACTAGGAAACACCCTGCTGTGGGATATTACGCACACTAGAAGTTAAAGTAAAAAGAGTAATTAGATTCTTCTTTCATTAGTCTGACTAAACCCACTACTTCTAGCTCAAAACCACCAGAGATGCACATCAGTAGAGGCTAGAAGAAGCCTGTATTTGAAGGAATCATCACTGTAAGCATGCTCTGCCCTTCCAGACTTCTCTGGCATCCAGCACTGGCTCCTGGAAAAGGCAGTGGAATAGACTGACCTTCGGTTTGAATCATGGTGGCTCTTTCTTAAGGCAGTAAAATACAGTTTGAATTGCAATGCATGCATTTCCAGAAGAGCACAGAAATAGTGTGGAGAATTTCAAGATGAGCTACAAAAGCACACCAGGAGCCAGAAAACAGGCGATACAACAGGGGCTTGACAGGCTCAAATTGTTCAGCCTGTTCAAGAGAATTTACAGAAGCTTACGTGGAAAAAGGGATCTCAGAGACATGGCAGACAAGAGGGTTTACAGTCTCAGAAAATGCCAAATGTCTTAGATTAAACTTGAGATTATACAGTTTCAACCCCAGAATTAAGTATTGATTATTGGAATAAACTGACCAGCTAGTGCTGGACCCACAGTTGCTTTGCACCTTTTTTGATACTACAGTATATAATTTATTAAAGACACCCTTTAATCTAGCTTTCAGAAATATATGTAGGGCTGAAACAAAGAAGAGGCAAATGAGAAATGCTAGCCATGGACCATCTTACCACAGAGCCTATGATCAAATGGAAAATGGATACAGAGCCAGGTACGTTGGCTGGAATGTGCTCAAACAGATGCAGTCTGCTCTCCCCGGGTAGTCCCTGAAAAGCCAGAAGCAAGAGAAGTCCTACGGGTTTGTCTGCACTGCAAAATGGTATGAGAATGTAATCACAAGGAAATACAGTAACTACACAACACGGGCATAACCTTACTATGATTTAATAGGTGGGCATAGCTTGCCTCATCAATGCAAAGCCATGCTCCATCAGACAGACAACTCTTAGATTTCTGCTTTCATCAAATACAAGCCTCTAATAAGGAGCAGTCTGAACAGTGGTTTGAATCAGGGGAAGAGGCTAGAGGTAGGTTTAACAAAGAAGTTGTTTTACAGTGTTGCCACATATTGTTGAATTGCTGGTGTCAATCAGCCTGTAAATCAATACACTGAAAGTTTTTGTGGTCTTCTGGGACCTGCTAGGATGAGAAGCTTTATAAAAACTGAGTTGTTAGCATTAAGCTAGGAACCAAGTCAACGACACCTCAGTCAAACTTCAAAAATTAAAATTCAGAATCCTGAGCAAGTCAGGAAACAAGCAAATCCTGCTTTTTGAGCCTGACGTGTTCCTTGTGACTCAGTGCAGGAAATAACCCCATCTGCTGCAAGCAAACACCAGGAGAAAGCACATGACATTGAAAAAGGTGGCAGCCTGCAGAAAGAGACAGACATCGCAACTTGCATTCTGCAAGGCCAAGGTTGTTGGGAAAATCAAATCCAGCTCTCTGAAATAAGGATAAACAGAAAAAGTACAAGGAGAACCAAGAGACTTTCCCTCTGTCAACCACAACGAATGGCTCAGTATTACAAAATGTCAGTTGGTACTTGAAGCACAGTGGATGGCCAGACAGAAAGTGCATTTTTAAATCATTAACACATTGAGAATACACAGATGTGCAGCACAGCCACATCTGTGCATTGTAATTTCTACAGTAGTCACAACTTAATGAATCATCAGTTGTGACAAGATCAATGAACCGAACTGAACAACAAACTAAAGCTAGTAAATTCATGCCTGGGGCAAGGGCTAAGGGTTTATCTTATTTTTTTTTTAGCACTTCTAAAATTTTTAGTGTCTAATTAGTAAAACCATGAGTCCTCCAGGATCCTCCTCTTCCCCCACTCCTTTTGAAAGTCCTACTGCAAAACATAAAAACTTTATTCATATTTGCTCAATTCACATCTAGGTATTACTCATCTGACCAGCAATTCCTTCCTCAGGACTATGAGCACGTGGCAGGCAGAAGTTACAATGTTAGGATGTGTAGTACATGTCAATCAGGTGGACTCTGATTTAGCCTATCACCTTTAAGCAAAACAACTGCTATTTTTTGCATGAGGCCACATTTCTGCTGCAGGCAAAGCATCAGCTGAGGTTCTCTGCAATGCTACTTTTTGAAGGAACAAATTCATAACCAAATCAAGCAACCAAGTCATTTATTTGTAAAGAACTCACACTGAGTTTCCCCCTGGCCTCAACTCATTCAACATCAATGCTGGGTTTGCTGATGACACATCTACATGCATAATTTAGCTGGGTTTCACATCAGTGATAGTCTTACAGAAAAAAAAAAAAAGCTGCCCTAATTAATCTCCTGGTAGGAGAGAGAAGAAAACACTCCGTATCTTCTTACAGAGGATGGTTCATGCAAGCAAGGGCACTCCCTGCTGACCTCTCCACTCTTTCAGGTGAACCATTTTGATCTCCACCATATGTAGGCTTTCAGTGGATTGGTACTTGCCAGGGGTTCAACTTGGCTCTTGTCTCCCTTCCAGACAGGCTCCAAGGGACAGCAAGCTCTCAGCTTTGCCTGGCTTGTTTGTCACACATTAGGCATGGAGCTCTATCTGGAAGGAACTTGTTAGAATTGTAGCACCGCTGGCATGCACTGCTCTTCCCTGCTGGGACTCAAAGTGAAGGAGATGCAGGCTCCCTTTAAAAGGCTCATTCTGTTCCTTCTCCTGGCCTTCTTTGCCTGCCTTTCTTTATACCAGCTGTCCTGTCATCTTGGACTATGCATTCCCCACTACCTTACCTTTCATGCAACAGCTTTTGTTAATACCACCCTGTGTACAATTTATGCATTATTCATCAATATGTTTATGATTTCTATTCTCTCTCCAAGGACTTTCTCCTCAGTGGGACCAGTTGTGGTACTGTCTAAATCAAAAAGATGTAGAAAAATAACAGTCCAGTATTGCCTTGCTTGTAAACAAGGCACCATTTCGGAGCTGTAGTACCACAAAGCAATATTTTGGGGTTTAAGGTTTCCAACAGGTTAATGTTTCCAGTGTGTTTCCAGCGGTCTCAAAGCAGCTAAGAGGTCATAATACCAGTTCTGTTGCGTGTGGTGCTTTGTGCAGCTAGTTTTATTTAAAGCATCTGCATCCTGTGCTGACAGGCAGTCTTATCGCTGGGAAATTCTCTCCAGTCCCAGCTTGGAACAACGACGCAACACTGAACATTTCTACACTACAGCTGGATAAAGTTATAGCTCTGATTGATATTTAGACTTCTCCTCTCAACTCATCCACCAAGAACTTGGAAAGGTTTCATCCCGGCTGGACCCTTGCGATAAAAGGATTGAAGGAACAGAGCACAGGATTAGCACGACAGATGAATACATTGCGGTGTTTTCCCATGGCATCATCCAACCTGCCTCATCAAGGCACTAGATGATCTTGAAAAGACAGATCTTATTATATCTCACACCCACTGGTTTTCCTTAGGATAAAGGATTTGAAAGAGCTATTCTGGAGCTTTGGGAAGAAAGAATCTGAGCAGGTCAGAGTGCCAGAAAGAGCCACTACTTTATTATGCAACTGAAGTATCTGTAAGAATAAACAGCTGTTAGAAAATTCTATGGGGAAGGTGTTGGTTTAGTTCTACAAGATTAACACTTTTACAAACTGGCCTTCTAAGACAGCAAGTGGAATGCATGAATTTTAGATCATCTTTATACCAAACATATTTTAGTCACTAACAGGTAAAGTAACAAATTAACAGTGAACAGTCACAATAATTAACTTCCTTGCATCCAAAATTAGGGCCAATTATTCCTTTGGCTCATTATCTGGGCCCTGCATTTTAATAGCACCACAAATTTAGAGCCTTCCTGACACAAACTGTATTAAAAAAAAACGAGATCAACAAGAGATCCAGAAGGACAACTAGATGCGGGACTTGGGAATAAGCATGATGCACAGAAACCAGCTCTCAGAATTAACAATATTACAGGTCTTTAAATCAAAGGCAGCTTTGTTTTGTACAGTCAGTATCCCAGACCAAGACTAAAAGGTGGCCCACCAGCAGCAATGATGTGATTTCCCTTTTTCTGCAGGAGAGGAAGTTAAAGTACTTGTGAAATGCTCTCTTCTACAGGTACGGTAAGTGACACATGAAGTGTATTACTCCCTACATGGACATCCTCTCTTCCGAACAGCTGTTGTTGCTACAGGTTCATTACCATGCATTGATATTCCAGTTGCCTGTCTTTCTGGCTTTCTTTTTAAAATAGTGATTTCTTCAAGAGCTTGGGGCTGTGATTTTTTTTTTTTTTTTTTTTTTTTAATTTAGGAAGAAGATAAGGCACAGAACATAAGCCCAAGATGACTGTATGGAAACCTTGTTGCATGCGGAGATTTATGCTTTCATAGCTGTAAGGACTGCATTCCCTATGGTCATGGTTATCACTTTCTGTTCTCTCCATGCTCCATTTTCCATTTAAGAACTTATTCTCCAATTCTATTAAGGGGATATACTCTTCCACTTCTGCAGAAGAAGTTACAGAAGATCACTGTTGGTACTATGTCATCTTAAGTGCCTGCATAAGTCATGGTGTACCAGTAAATGACCAGCTCACTAAGCTTTGAGCAAAGAGCCTCCTGCTTACGAGTAAATACAGAAGATAATTTTGCAAAAGTAATTAAGGGCTCAAAAGGCTTTTCAGGTCATCTTGCTCTCACCCTCCCCTTTTTCCTTGGAACTAAAGGAAATAATCCATATGGCATTATCAAGCAGTGCTCCCCATTAATTTCCAATAGTTCTAACAATGAGCTACTAATGCTTTCAGAAGGCTATTCCACAACGTAGCAAACTTCAAAGTCTCTAATAAAGTTAGTTGCTGGTATGTATTTGTAGTCAGCAGGAGATAACAGCAGGACTGACATAAAAGCTACAGAAAGCACATCTGTCAATAACAGCTTGCTACAGACACTCTCAGGACAAGGTATCTTGAGAGATCCAGCAATAAGAAAGGTCTTTTGAAATGTCTCATGATCTATTATTTTAAGCTTCTGATGGTCAACAGTGGACATTAAATCTGACATGAAATGTGAGTTTTGATTCTGACAAGGTTGACAGTTAGACAAATTAACTTGTTTGCCCATTCCAGATAAACTAAATAGATTTCCATTAAAGTGCCTTTTACAGTAAGAACATGATTAAGTTATAATTGTGAGGTTTCTTTTTTTCCCCTTTCCCCTCTTCTAGATTCATCTATACACAATTCATTAATAAAAGCATCTTCTTCTTCAGGATGCCAGTCCTCCAAACTCATTTAGTATCTAAGAGTCACCAGGTCCAGCATCAGCCTAGTTATTATCAGATAGTTATCATCAGATTATCATTATTATCTGATAGCCAAATCAGGGCTCACTAATATCTAATCAGCTCCACTCTCTTGCTCACTATTT
Source organism: Ceryle rudis (assembly GCA_033439905.1). Lineage (NCBI taxonomy): Eukaryota > Metazoa > Chordata > Aves > Coraciiformes > Cerylidae > Ceryle > Ceryle rudis. The sequence continues at coordinate 110,449 of JAAGNO010015320.1, forward strand.
TCCTAGCAGTGCAACAATAGTCTGTATAAACAACTTCCTCAAATAGCATTTTTGAAATTACTAGATGCATTAATAACCTCTGAACAAAAGGCAGGTATTAAATTGACAGCATTGTAGAGATGTAGAGACACAGAGAAGCTACGCTAGCCAGTGACCAACTGAATGAAAAAAGCACCTATGACCCTAGCCTACATCTAATGGTGTAGCTCCAAAATCTATGGATCCACCAGTGCTTTTGAAAAGACACTTGCAAGGTTCCTCAAGTGCACATTTTTCATTGGGTGTGTTAAAAAAAAAAATCTGAAATCAAACAAGAACAGGTACAGAATAGGACCACTAAGACCAGGAAAACTGAAATGAAGATTGGAAAATGGTCTATGAAATGATGTGGAGATTCTACTGCAAGGGGAGGCTTACTTGGCCACTTTCTGGTACAGATTAGGACATTGGCTAGTACACATCTCAGCCTAAACCACCTCATTTTCCCAAAAATCTATCTGCTTCAAGATAGATAATCTGTTACCTAACACCTACATTATTCCTGCCTTTTCTTCCTATGTGGTACCTAGTCCAGAAAGCTTATGGGACACACATCTCCTCCTTAGCAGCCTTCATTTAGCTGCTCTACTGCCCTTTTTAAAACACCACTCTTAGCCAAGATTTCTGCCCTGGTTTACTGCCCACCAACAGTATAAAACCCAGCCCTGTCTAAGGTTTCAGATATTGTTGCAACCACAGGGGTCGGGGCACATGGGAATGCCAGCCTCTCTGCAGTGACATGAAAGGCAGTACTGGTGGTTGCTGCCTCCCAGCTGGGACCGATGATCTGTTCCAACAGAGAGTCAAAACACATTAGTTTAAACCACAGACGATTTAATCTAACCTGTCTGATTTCAAACTGGAACAGAGATGCAGAAGCAGTCATCTGGCCATCCCCGGTCTCAGCTGGGAATTGGTAACCCACAGGGATGCCTCCCAACAAGACAGGAACCTGCCTGCATGAGTGCATCTCTGCCAGAGAGTTAACCTAATCTGCTTGTGCCTCATTTACCTATTGGAATAGGCTGAATGTTGACAGTGGAGCAGCAATTGGAGAACAGCCTGACACTTTCCATCACAATCTCCCAGGAATCTGTAAGATAGCATAGAGTGAGAAGCAACCTGTCTCTACATCGAGTCCAGGAAAAGAGAGAAAATAATGTCCAGAGCTCAATTATTAACTTTCCTAACAGACAGAAGTTATGAGAGGTTGCCACAAGTCTCTGAATGAGCAGCCACATTTCTGAATATCTTCAAGAAGGATTTGAGAAATGGAGCAAGTAGAAAGGAGACAACTATTATTGGTGACAAAAATTCTTAGCTGAACATTATTTCCAGTACCAAAGTAACTACTTATAAAGTGCTGAATAACCTTGAAATACATAAACTGTGTGAGATGAGGAGCTCTGAGAAGACTTTTTAAAGGATATAACTGCACAGTTAAAAGTACTTAGCATACAAACCCTGCATTAGAACTTGCATAGAATTCTGCCTTCTTTGTTTGACACTTAAAGCTCACTTGTTTTAATCAGGGAAGACCTTCCTGAATTGCAGGTGCTGCTTCTGGATGTTGCAATATCAATGACACCATTAGCTTGCCAATGTGACCATGACAACATCCCATCGTGTTACAGATGCAATCTCATACGACCTCCTTTGGGAGGCAATATGCAGAAACAGCCACTTGCTGTAAAAGAAAAATGTTCTCAAGATTAAGAGGTCAGTACCTTTTCAGACACAAGGTTTTATGGGAGTGCACAGCTCCAAAAGGTTCAGCTTAGCATTAACTATGTGATATTTCATATAAAACTTTTCAAAGGTTGTATTTCTTGCTTCATAAACTTGTGGAATGAACCTGGATGTTAACCTTACTGCATGGCAATGTTCTGATGGAAGCTGCTATCACAGATACATTATATGGTTATGTCCCATTAGTTAATCATTTAAACAGGGATAAGAAATGGAAATTACAGCATTTGGATCTGGTATGTTCTAAAGACCTGCTGACTCTCCTGTTTGGAGTAGTGACCAGAAACCCTTAAAACTTTTATTCACCTGAAAAAAAAATCCCTTCTTTGTCTCATGCACAGCCAAGAAAGTCTTTTGTATCAAATATTATAAAAAATATGAGTAAGACTAACACTGTTAATGAATCCAATAGTTGAAAGTAAATAAATAAAATGAAGAGAAACAGGAGCTTCACACCTGGATTAAGATGATAGGTGCTTTATAGAAATGAGAAACTAAATAGCTGAAACAGTTCTTTGGATACTGTGGCAGCCTGGATAGTGACAGCACAGGACATAATGGTAATAAAAGTAAAACAGTCTCTGTAAATTTTCTTGGTCTAATTGAAATAGATCACCAATTCTTCTCAGTCTTCTGTATGCTATGGGACCAAGTGACCACCTCTTTCCCCTTGAATTTTTGGGATTCTTCTAGCCCCTGTTCAGTACTGGAGACGTGACCAATTCTTCCCATGATGACAGGGCTCCCAAATTTACTAAATCACCAATACTAGGCAACTTGTGGTCAAGCAGCACAATAAACTCTTTTCCTGTGAGCACTGTTTATACCTTAGTAGTGTAAGTCCAGATAAGCTTGGATTTACAATGTTCTAGATAACAACCTAAACTTCTCAGGCCACCATGTGTAATTGGCTTACTGTTTCCCTTTTTAACAAGCATGGTACATGCCATGATCCAATGCAAAGCAAACACACTCAGGCCTTTTCATTTCTCTGTGCATCGCTGTATTTTGGGATGTTTCCCTAAGCAGTGAAGAACATGGAAGCTCACTGTGCTGCAAGTCTTTAAGTGAGATAGAGATCCATTAACTGCCTGCCTCATACAGAAAGCAAGCACTACTTAGATTACTTCTGAAGAGAGCAAGGAAGTGGAGTAGGACCTCTGCTGTAACAACAGTCCTTCCCAGGGAGAGACCTAAGGACATTGGAACAGTTAATGAACATGGAGACATGTAGGGGAAAGACCTGTCTCTCTCCTGACCAGAGACATGAATAGTATTGATCCCAGCAACAGCAGGGTACAGGGAGCCTTAATTCATTTACATATTCATTACATCCAAATTGATCCAGGTTCCCTTCTAAAATTGTTTCAATTTTGTAAACACGTTGCGAGAAATTCTTCTTGGCAAAAAGATGCAAAAACAACAAAGACAAGCGTGAGCCAAAGTACAATGATCCAACTGATCCTTGTGTAACTAACGAAACACAAGCAAGGATTTAAACATAGATAAGTTCTGTTTACTATTCCAATGATAAAAATCACTTTTAGAACAGTGTTTACAAAAAGGCCATATTGTTTCAGGCCTTCTGAGATACAGCCCTCTGCAGAAATCATTTGTAACAGTCAAATGTTTTATCATTTACAGCATTTCAAACAGGGTAACCCCAGGAACTGGAATGCAGCTGGCAGATGGTGAAAGAAATTAAGCTCATGACATGGTTCAGTAAACAGCAAATTACGGTAAGGTGGAGGTGCTTCCCACCCCAGGACAACTGCTGCACTCTGAAACATTCTAGGGCTCCACTAAAACACACCAAAACTTTGCTGTCTATCATCGCAAAGGCAGCCAGTAAAACTTAACTTGACAGGTTACCTTGAGACTGGAACCCTGTGTGCAAACAACCCTTTCCCAGCTCTTCCATCTGTCCTCTTTAGCAGGAGCTCCTCTCCTGCAGAGCCTGGCAGCACTCTCCAGGCAAATAACTACATGCCACATGATTAGGAGTCTGGGATAGGGACATAGAAGATTTGCACAGATCTGTGCTGGAAATGGAAACTGGAGATGATATTTTCATTTAACCTATTTAAAAACAAAGGGGAATAAAACTCCAAATATATTCAGTGTCACTTGGATACAACTGTATGCTCTAGGTACAGAGGGGTTAAAAAAAAAAAAATAAAAAAAAAAAAAGGACACTTCTTGCAGGGCACTAAAGAAGCAGTTACAACTAAACAGTTTCTCAGTTCAATATCCAGGTTGGAAAGTTCCGAGTAAAGGGACTGACAACATACTTTGTATTTGAGCCTCCTTCCTTTCCCAATAAATCAATATACTCCTCCCCATCTCTTGAAGAGTTGTTTGGTTTGGGTTTTTTTGCCTTTCCCTATCTTCCTGTTGGGTGGAGACTGCTAGAAACCACAGACTGAAGGTACACTTTGGTGTACAGGCAACGAGAGACAATCACTGATCATCACCTCTCCTAACACAGCCGCGATGCTGAATGAACAAGCACTCTTGTGAAAGGACACCACGTAAACAATCGTGCAGTCAGCCTGCTGCCACTTTCTTCCATTTCCACCCTTCCTACTCACATTTCATATAATCTCCCTATTTAAAAAGCCCTGTAATTCTCAACATTATCACTAAATAATATATTTATTAATTTGTTAGTGCCACTAACTGTCCCTGAGGCTTTTCTGGGGAATGTGTGTCAGCTTATTGATTCTAGCCCTCCCCTCCTTGCACTGCTTTCCTTCTCTGCCAGGCAGGCAGGAATGTACTTCTGTGCTGCTTCAGGTCATAATTGGAAAAAAGATAGAAATGTTCAATATGACTCATACATAATTCAGCTTATCAGCTACCCAGGAGAAATGAGAAGATGTATGCACGTCTACTTCTCCTACTATCAACAGGAGAAATAATTTCCAGTTACACTAAGTATGTGTAGTTTAGCCACAACAGGATTTGCAGTTAGAATGGAAAAAATGAGGGACACAGTAGCAGAGAATGAAAGGGTAGTAGGGAACCAAACTGTTAAAAAGAGATTCACTTGTGTGAGAATTCCCAGTTCCTCCAGGAGACTGGACTCATGCTTCTCACTTGATATTCAGAATGGAGTAAGTTGGCAATTAGAAAGGATTATCTGCCTCTGATCTGTAAAACATTGCACATATCTAAATAAAATAAAGCTCCAGATTAGTTAGCTACAAAGACATCTAATAACAGCCTGCTAAACCCTGACTGTGACTTCTGAATTTAATGTTAAGGCCTACATTCTGAAGAGCAAATTGTGAAGAAGCATTACAACTTCTTGTTATAAAGGATTTTTAATGTAAAAATCAATATGTGCTGTGCATTTAGCAGCAAGTAACCATGAGGACATCTATGATACAGCTTTGTCATGCACCAGGGACCACTAAATTAGTCAAATTCTTGAAAGGAAGTGCAGAATATCTGTATCATTCAAACTGCCACCTGAGAGCAATTACAGAAATTATTTTAGCCCCAGAAGCGGAGGGAAAATCCAATCCTAGTTGACAGTCTTGAGGCTATCAGAGTTCCAAGTGAAATGTGTCATTTTCAAATACCTCTACAAAATTCATGTTAGGAAAGTGACAGCATAACAGAGAGATGGAGCACTTACCACAATTTTTTGGAGTCCCCTGAGACTAAACACAATGCCTACCAGGGCACCGAGTTGCAATATCCACTTTGTCAATTCATAAGCAAATGAAGGAATATTAATAATTTAAAAAATTTCACACTACCAAAATGCAGAAACAATATAATCTAAGACAGACAAAGCAGAATAAGATAGCATGACTGAAATAATAGGCCTGCTCATAAAAAGTCTCAGAAAATAGAAATACAAACCATTTTTTTCTTAAGTACATATATATCGTAACAGAACTCACATTGGCTTAACGGATGAAGAAGCTAAGAGGCAAATGTAGCTCTTCCTCCTCAGTAATTAATCTTACAACTCTGTATGCATGAGCACATACAAACTCTTATACAGCAAATGTTTCTTAATTTTTCTCATTATGAGTGTGCACAGCAAGAGATAGATACTCTTCACTTAGGGAGGAAAACACAGCCCCTAAGCCTACAGATCATTTTAGACCTTATGGGATCATGTTAAACGATAGCATTATTCCCCATAAAAGGAAGTTTCCCAAAAGAAAAGCAGGCTCTGTGCCTGACGGCTAGTGACTTTTGCTTTTGTAGTTCTTAAATTGCATACATGCATGTCTTTTCCTGTCTCGGGTGTTTCCTAACGTTCCTATTTATGTGGTGGTCTGCAGGTTTTACCTCATCAGGAAATCAGCGGGAGCACCAAGGAGCTGAGAAATACTGTTGTGCTCCTTAATGCAATGTGTGTCTCCGTGGGCCTTTGAACATTTAACACAGAGCAAATACATTATTAGCATGTGTACGCATGTGCATATGTACCTAAGATACATAAAGAGAACTGCAATCAAAGGAAACGGGAATGTGCCTGGAACAGTCGGGTATTAAAGTATCTAGTATCACAAAAAACCCATTGCAAAAACCATTTAAATGCAGATCTGCACGTAAACTGCTGAAAGAGCTCTGCTGAGCTTTATGCACTCACGTACGCGGCTGCAAAGGCAAGACGTAACAAAAACGACCTGCTTTTTCTCCCCAATAATTTTCAAGTCTATAGCACCTATTATCCTATTCTTCATACTACTACTACTGAAGAGCAAGCTGATCCTTTAAGATGCCCCACCTCCAGAAACAAGATACACAATCACATCAAGTATTGAATGATTTCTCCAATTCCCATCACCACGGTGTCTGAGCACATTACAGTTGTTTAATGTATTCTTTGTCACAGAGCAGAGAGGAAAATATGATTACCTCTGTGCTATGAATGGGGATGGGAGAACAAGGGACAATAGGTGACTTGTCATGTATGGCTGGCACACTCACCACTGGGATAACCAGTCTGTGCTGGTTCAAAATCATACAACAATAAACACTTTCCAATCTAGGTTTTTCATTACTAAAAAGTTTCTACATCAATCAATATGCACCAAGCAATTTGCCTAAGCCTTTTCCTGCTTGTCTTAGCAAATGTAAGTAAAAAAAACCCCATTCAGCTAAATGCCCCAGATTTGCAACACCTCAGTACATTTACAAAATCCTATACATAAACAAATGCTACAACACATTGATGTCCTGAAAAAAACTCAACCACATTTCCTTAAAATCAGACGATAATTCTGACAGTCCAAAAAGAAAAAAAAATTAAAAATTCAACCGATCACAAGCCTTTTATATCTAAACCACTGTTCTTCCACAAAACTTTCTTTTCAGAAGAGACAAAATAGCAAGCAAATTAAAACCTGCTCATATAAGCAGACAAGGATCAACATCTATTCTTTAACAGAAGAAACAGACCAAGAAGTTGTGACTACAGTGAAAAATAAACCCAGCTAAATTCCACATCAAACTCAAAATCTGAAGAGTAACCTGAAAACCTATTCGAGAAATGTGCCAATTTAATCCAGAAGGTGCAGCAACATGGATTAAATTCCTGTCAGATACAATTCTTGGATACACTGAAGATGGGCACTATATCAAAGCAGACAGATGAGAAAAGTATTCAAATGTCTCTTTAGCTAGCCCTCCAAGTTGGAAATGACACAACTCAGACAACGTAACTAAAACACTTTGAAGAAAGTTCATAATCTGCAATCTTTTAATGATTGTCTGAAAAATATCAGCTTCCATCACTAAGAGGAAAGTATAGCAAATGACACAGGATGAACACAGCTTTTCCAAGACAAGCTAGAATATCACCATGTCATTTGAAAACACCACACCAACATGCAGCTACCAAAGCCAAAGCCATCTTCCGCTACCTAAAGCATGAAAAAAACTTCCCACTTACCTTCTAACACTGTTAATTTGGCACTTGTGTTTATCTCCCCAACACTGTTGGTTGCTGTGCACTCATAGATAGCTTCATCTCGATGAACACGCAGGGGCTGTATCCGCAGAACTGATCCTGATCCATCATCAAACTCAATAACCTTTAAGAATGAAAAGAAAGTTCTTTACTGGTATCTTCTTCAACAAATACTGAAATTCAAAAGAATCCAGAGGTTAAAAAAAAAAAGAAACAAACCCAAAACAAACCAAGCTCTGTAACCCATAAAATACCATGCATTAGTGAAGTCTTCCAAGTACAGAAATCCAAAAATTTCAGAGTCAAGAACATATTTGTCCTCTGAGGAGGCCAGAACAAATGAAGATCCAGTGAGGTACTTTATGAATCAATTAAGGTTGACAAATTATCAACCTGGCAATAAAGACGTGGATCTGATGATTTAAAACATCTGAGACATATTTGCACTAATGGTTTTACTAATCACACTGATAGCAATTTAGTGCCAACTTTCACCTTGATGGAAGAGCAGAATGATACACTCTTGTGGGATTACCAGGAAAATAGAAACAAAACTAAGATAAAACCTCGAGCACCTACAGTGCATGCTAACTCCAGCAGAAAGCGAGGGGTTTTAATGTCCTTCAGCATCGGGTACTTTGCAAGACTGGCATAATCAACAGTGATGTAATTACGATTCCTTCCCCAGCATAATAAATTAAGTCCTTAATAAATCACTGCCTTTCCCTCCATTCTGCAAGACTTTAACACACATTACTCTAACTTCTACATGGGTAAAAGAGGTATTTGTTAGTTTGCAGCTGAATCACTATATGTGAAGGCACAGCCTCAGGCCACTATTAATGCCAAACTCATCCTTCTATTACTAAGCACAGCAAAACTTGGAAATATTAACTGAACTGCAGATGGTGACAGCACCAGGGAAAGGCACAAGCTCCCCTTCCAGTCACTTGAGAACTGGAGGGAGAGACGAAGAGACTAAACTGTACTTTGTTCCAGACACATACGTCAGGCTGGGACCTGCACTGCCCCCATGCAGAACTTTTACCCTGTTTTCAAGAGCTCTGCTTAGGAGTGCTCCTCACAGAAGAAAGACCAAATAAGTGAAAACAGAAAAGACAAAAAGAATGTGTACAACAAGAGTCTGCAGTGATAGGAGATACAGAAAGAAACCAAAAGGTAACCAGGACCACCATAAATCTGTTATTCCTCACACTAGAAGCGATAGCCCTTCTGTTCAGAGTTATAGAAACAGCTTGCAAAAACCCTTAATTTGGGGTCAAGTAGCGGCAGACAGGACAGCAAAATGTGAATTTCATCATAGTACACATTAAGGAATTTTTTTTCTTTTTTATTCAATATGAAACTGTGACAAAATGCTAAACTTTCCAAAAGCTTTACACAAGATAGGGCTACTGCCAAATTTCAAAACGAGACAAAAGTCAGATGCAGAGATTAATTTCCATCAGCGATAAGGAATAAAAAGTTAAAGGACTAAAAAGCTAAGAGATGAAAGAGCAGAAAAGCTCTTCTGCCCTTACTATCCTTTGAACTGTGTGAGAGGAAGGGAGCTACAACTACTAAGGACCTGACAGAATTCGAGACCAGAAATGCTGTTCATTTGCTAATGATGGATACCTCTTTTGTGTTAATAGCTCAGCATGGGTACATCAGGCTTGTTTATTCATTTTTTCATTTAAACTGAATTCCAATTTTCCTCCCAATAAAGACTAGTTTATTAACAAGGTAAAATTATTAGTTATCTAGCAAAACAAGAAAGTTATTATTCACTGCTTCCTAACACAATAAAAATGCCTCCACTATGTGTCAAACCTGATGCAAATAAAGGTACGAAATCACTCCTACAAATGCATATATGGCATAGCCCTCTGGTCAGCCACAGTAAGTACCAAATACACTATAAATGTTATATCTACTTATAAATTAGAATGTTTAAATCGTTACTATACAACAAAACAACCTTTATTTGGGAAAAATAACAATGTAAAACAAGATTAAAATTGATTTCTTTAATCAAGGTTTTCTGATCACATACAAAAATCATGATTAAAATTAGTGACTTGAATCAATCCATTCTGGGCAGCAAAGTCATCTTGTTCTCCAGTCAAAAAAGCAAAAACATCAAAGACAGAGGATTAGAAGAAAGGCAGCAGAACGGCAGAAAGGTCACATTTCCAAGGGCAGTTTTAGAGAAAAGAGCCCAACTCCAAAAAAGGGAAATGGAGAAAAAGGTGGAGAAAGTCAGTCAAAATGTATCTGCCATTTACCATATGAACCAAATTGGACCCTTTTTCAAAAGCGTATCTGATACCTCCTCTTCCCTCTTCCATTCTCTCAGACTTTGGTTCACAGGCAAGCTAGTTCACCCTTCGGGATCATTTTGCCATTCCTCCTCCAAGCACATTTGCGTGGGGATGCAGTAGCCATCACTTAGAAGCATCCCACTTCTGAATTTCACTGGGGTTAGCGGGCCAAGGAGGTGACATCAATTTTCACAATGGAAACATAAAACTACTGCTAGATCCAACTCTTATCTGCCATCCAATTCAGTGTAAGCCCCCATCTCCAGTCTGAAGAAGGATGTCCTGTGTCTGCGCTTCCAGTGTCATGATCAAAGGGCAATGCCTGCTCTGCAGATTGCATTGCTGCAGGGAAGGAAATGTACTTTATTCTAAAGCTCTGGACTCTGTACTGTAGCGATGCAGATACCCAGGTTACAATGATTATTACTGTGTAATTAAGACCTGCAAGCGTTAGACTGATTATCAATTTTTTTAATTATTTTGTAATTACCTCAAAACGCTGAGAACTGACTTTCTTCCCCTTCTTCATCCATGTGATACGAGGTTTGGGTTCTCCTGTTGCCTGACACACAAAAGAGGCCACTCCTCCAGAAATCCCAATCTGATCTTCAGGAGCTTTCATAAATGTTGGCTTGCCTGGAAAAAGAACCAAATCACCCTCATCTCAGAGGACTCAACATCAGATAAGCAAGGAATGTGTCAGGTTCATCTAAAATATAAGGTAATTGGTGCTTCTACTACAAACCCAGGTTGAGTGGCCTCAGCCACACAAATTCACCACGGACTGTGACATGACAAGCAGTTTCTGCTTGAGTACCTTTTTGTCCTGAAATGAAAAAAAAAGTCCATCTGGCTTGCCTCTAAATGAGGGCAATAAAGGGCTCCCCCCCAGACCCCAGGCATTCATTCAGGTATATGACAATTTGGAACTATTTTTAAGGTTTATGTTTAATAAATAGATTTTTTGCAGGTTTATAAAATGGCCACGGCACTGCAATTTACAGAACAGCTGACACACCAAAACCACCAAAAGTACCATACATTGACATTAGTTTTCCTGAAAGTTAAAATATTAATAAAAATTAACAGATATAGTTTAAGTAACAACCTTTAATTTAATTTTAGATGTGGATAGACATAAAAAATCCTATAGATTCTAAGTATCTGGAAACCTGCAGGTTGGCCTATGCTTGGTAAGAAACTAATCACTAAAAGTGAAAGTCAGCAAAGAAACCAAAGTGACATTCAAGCCTGAAAGACTCAGCAAAAATGGAAAAGAAAAAAATCATGTAACATTTTAATAATCAATAATAGAAGTTTCATGAAAATATAGTTACATCTTCTAGATTTACATGACAGACTTATATAGACAAAATAGACACCCAGGCTGAACATTTATATTTTTCTTCTGCACTCGCTGTACAAGAGAATTTTGCAATATGTGATCTGAGGATCATTTTGAAACACTGCTTTGTCCAAGTGAGAAGTGTTTGATGATCTTGTATCCCTGTAAAGCACTGAAACATTTGACTCCACAGAAGGAATGAACAGAGTCCACCCATTATGTCATTCAGTGCACAGGTCACACTAAGGCCACACTGCAGACCCCCAACATCCCTCCCGCATGGCGTGGCTGAAGGCATACAGCAGCTCAACCCAGCGACTTACTGCAACTGCTGTCGCCGTCAGATCATGGAGGCCAGGGTCTGCCCGACACACGCAGTCCAGACCAGGGAGATGGCCAAGGGGCCCCGACTGCTGCTTGCTTCCCACACACACCACCACTACCTGCACGGGGTGCTGGGACGCGCTGCAGAGAGGGCTCTGCAAGGAGACATCAGTGTGCTGCACGCAGTCCCACAGCAGCCTCACGGCAGGGCACAGCCATGCTCGTCACCATGGTGCCTCTGTGCTAACAAATTTAATAAAAAGCAAAACACTTCATGGTGGTGAGGAGCGAGGTAAAACGTGCAAGAAACAGTCCTGTGAGCACCCAGGTCAGAAGGGACCGAGGAGCTCCAGGCACCCAAGCAGAGACTCCCCTGCAGCCCATGAAGACACCACAGTGGAGCAAGGTAGGTTCCTGCAGCCCATGGCTAGGTGGGCATCTGGCAGCCACCACAGCTTCAGAGGGAAGGACAAGGTCACACCAGCTGGCACCACACGGAGAAACAACCACCCTCTGAGGGCACACTCAGCAGAGAGTATCTGGTAGCATGCTCCTCCCAGACTGCAGGACAGCAGACCCCCTCAAAACTTGCACCATCAGATGCTTAGGGCGGGCTGTGGTTGTGTGCTAAGGAGCTAACCAACGTCCCACACAGAGTACGGCCACCATGGGACATCCCATCTTGAACCCAGCTGATCTGGAGGGCATAGCTGAGATACAAAGCTGCAGACCTAGACCTCTACTACTGCTGCTTGCTCGGCTTTATTTCCAAAAGGCTTCTGTGAGTAGTGGATCCACCAAGGTCAGCCCTGTCCACGCAGAAGTAGATACACATGTTCTGTCCTCAACAAGCTTCCATGGAGCAATATCACAGACCTGACCACAGAAAATCATCACACAGGTGTACTGAGTTTTGCCGTCCTTGGTGAAGAAAGTCCCAGGACCTTGCAAAGAAAATAGCTCAAAACCCAGAAAATACCTTTTAAGACATGATGGCTGCTGTCTGCGGTCTTTGGCACACTGTCTTGACATGAACAGCAAGCAATTATTAAGTGTACTTGCTTAACTGATTTCATATATTTACTCATCTATAATCACGTCTATTTCTACTTAGTTTATATTTACATATATCTGTGTTCATTCACCTCCCATCTACCCCAGTGAAATGTTAATTTACTGTTCAGGCTGCTAGAGATTGCAGTGTGATTGACTGCTTTGCTATGCAGTGTGCTGAGCCGATGTCTGGTATTGCATTTCAGCAGATGATCTGGATTTTTGATTTTCTGTTATTTACTCTGTTATCTTAGTAAATTTTTCAAATTACCAATACAGCAGAATCAAAAAAAAATTGTCCTTGAAGAATACAATGCAATTATATCTCTCACCGTACACCTACTCCCCAGCTCATACACTGAGGACTAACTTTACTTTTTTACATTAAAAAAAAATAATCAATACTATTAAAAAGCAGAACAAAAGGAAATTCAGAGTTCAGCTGCAGTAAAACCTAAAAAACCTGCTGCCTTGTTCAGCTTAAATTTACATTGTTCTAATGAATCTTTTTCCCCTGCACATTTAATTGAGCAACATAGATTTCTGGAAACACAAAGTTTACACGTATATAAAACAAATTCTCACAGTCTGGGAAAGGGTATTTCTACAAGCCATTTTTAACATATATGCCCTAAAGTTTTGAAATAGAAGGAAAGTACTAATTAAGCAAACCTAAAATCCGTAGTCCTGTCCCCAGGACAATAGACTAAGGCATGGACATACATATTTTTATACTGATTGGTAACTGTTACAGCAAATCCCCAAACTTATCTCAGTGAGAGCTCACAGAAGTACAACAGATCATCCATGAAAACCTTGGTGCCTGTAGAAAATGTGTGTTTAGTGGACTCGACTACCCCCACAACCCCCCTCCAACCAACATCTCTGTTAACTCTACTGACTGGAGGAAGCTGCTGTGGGACACATCACTAGTTAACACCAAAGGGCAGTAGTAACCACCAGGGATAGGGACAGGTGATGGCACAGTCTTTTTTAACCTGTTTTGAGCATTTGTGCTCCTAGGGTAACCCCAGAAACACAATCAGAAAAAATAAGGATGTACCAAAACCACAGCAACAGTAACCTAGTTGCTGTCTTTCCCCTGTTCTTAAATTCAAAATGACCAGAGTCTCCACAGAAGATTCTAGACTTGCCAAGTTTTAAGGTAACTGTTTGTTGTTCAGACAAGCTACAAATAAATACAAGGAACTTAAGTGCCTTTCACAATGAAATCCTGTCTTTTTCCTGATGATCTAAGGACCAGGTAAAGCTTCAGATTTATTTATTTAAAGTTAAAGGGGAGAACACAAAGAAAAAAAAAAAAAAGGGGGGGGGGGGGGGGGGGAAAAACCCAAAGCAAACAACAACAAAAGGG
>JAAGNO010015320.1:133626-154400 GCA_033439905.1 Ceryle rudis
GTGTGCATGCAGGCTATTGTTTCTCTGTGTTCCCTTCCCCCCCCCCCCCCCCCCCCCCCCTTTTTGTTATGCAGCTGGATATGGCTTTTCTTAATTCTTATATATAACCTAAAGTGAACCAAGAATATGTCCTTCATTTGATTCATAACATCATATCTACAATGTCCTTATGATATACCATTTCCAAGTTTCAAGAAAACTTGTAGTGCTGTTGATCACATACAGAAAGTGTTTGTTAACCAGGCTGCTTAGAAACCTGCATTTGGATTTTCATACAGAAGTGCCTATCCAGATCTCCACTTTCAACATGGTTATGGAATGAACAAAAGTTTATTTGTAACTAGCCAGAAGCCTCAAATACATGTTTATTGTGCAAATTAGGAACTATGCTGTAGCGTCATACAAAACATGCACTTCAGCTGTGTTATAATATAACGTCCGATAATTGAAAGTGAGAGAAAGGTAGAAAAGCAGAAGATGAACGTTAATCTGGGAAAACATTCCCACCAGCACAACAGCAGCTGCCCACTTTCTCAGTGCTTAGATCGTAAAACCAAGGCTGACAACATGATTTGCAAAATGCTGAAATGACCCAACAGCACCAGTCATAATCTGAGATGCACATTTCCTTCAGCCAAGCATTTTCCCACTACTACTGGTGATAAAGCTGGCATATGAATTAAAGGTTTGAGAAAGGATGATGACAGTATGGAAATTAATCACACATTAATTTAAAACTCCCAACTGTCCTGGCATTGTGAAGCCATCACACTGCCACATCCTGGAGAGAAGTGACACACCAAGCACCACCATAACGAAATACAGCCTCCTATTCCAGGTGACTGCATCTTAAAAGCTATTAAGTGTTTCCACTGAGTTGTATCAAATCACATTTCAGAGGCCAGTGTTAAAACTCCAACTGTTAGAAAGCCCCATTCAAAGTACTATAAATTTAGCAGTGGCACTGCAGAAGACAGGGATTTATCTTTCGGACTGCTGTGATTGTTATTAATAATATTACCAGCCACTTTTGTTGTGCTAATTTGGTGCTTCACCTATGAATAAGTGAACTTCATGAAATAAATTACATTGAACAATATCAGTGTTGTTCTTACTGTATTAACAGGCATCCATGTATGTAATTCACCCGCAGCGGTTTCTGAGTATGTCCACCCCACACGCCATGCCATCAGGCACCGATGGGCTGGCTTGCAACCAAACACACGCTTCATGGACTTCCCTCTGAATGGCAGCGCAGCTGGTTAGAAAAGCCAAGGCAGAAGGACAGCAAGTCTCCAACGCAGACTTAGGAATTCCAGAAAAACTCAGGAGATGCCCTTCCGATTCCTATCTCTGTGGTCATGGGTATTTGGGTTTTTTTTTTTTTAACAGATCAGGGGAGAACACTGGTTACTAATCAGCTTAAACTGAATGCAGGACTGTCACACTGTCAAATGTATTACAGAAGGGAAGTACAGAAACTTCATTGCTGCTTCACTGCTTTTCAAATGCAACTTTGCAGTTGCAAGAAAAAATGAAGCCTGAATTTAGGAGCTGATAGGCAGGATTAAGGAGAAATGTATACCCTTTTACACCCCTTCTCTCTTCCAATTCTTTGCTCTTCATTTTATTGAGGAAACAGACCTCAGCTGTGTGGGACATCTGTTCTGTAATTTCTTTTTCAGCATTCTTAAGTTTCCTTAAAATCCAGGTTTCTTGCCTTTTTGGCATGTTTTAAAGAGTTATGCTGACTGTATCTAAGTGACTCAGAAGTACTGCAATCCCCCCCCTCTTTTTTTTTTTTTTTTTTTGGGTTTTTTTTTAAGAACAAGGGAAGGCACTGCATTAGGAGTTTCAAAGGGGTCATTATCTGGAGGAAGCTGTAGCAAAGACGTAGTAGCATCATTCACTTCCTAGACCCTGCTTTTTCTATCCTTCTATTAACATTCAGTATAAAATTAGAGAAAATTATATTATTAACTTCTTAGCCACTCTATAAATACATCAAGTAAATACTTGATGCTTGCAGTTGCATTTTCAAGTCCTTCAGGAATTCAAGAAGAGACAAGTGTTTTTCTTTCTATGGTCTCATTAATTACTGGTGACAAACAGCCAAGACCATGCAGCTGAGAACTGCTCTCTGAAAGGGCAAGATATCCACTGCTCCAAAGACAGCTCAGCTCTTCTCACCTGCCACCACGTGTCCAGCACGTGCTCTGCTTGCCAAATGTGACACACTGAACTCTGATTTTGAGCACTACAGGCCAGGCTGAAAACCA
This sequence comes from Ceryle rudis, assembly GCA_033439905.1. NCBI lineage: Eukaryota > Metazoa > Chordata > Aves > Coraciiformes > Cerylidae > Ceryle > Ceryle rudis. The sequence goes on from JAAGNO010015320.1 coordinate 135,906, forward strand.
GAGCAAACCCTGCAACAAGCTTGATTGTATCTCCTCCACCTAAACAAGTGACAGTTTGCTAAAATAACCTTGTCCTAGTTACTTGAGGAAAGCGAGTCTTTTTAGATGTCTTCTGACTAGTACACCTGCAAAGGATGTAAAAATACATGGTACAAATAAAAGCTGGAGCAGACGTAACTCTTCATGAAGACTGGCACTGCTTCTGCAACAATACAGGTAAGGAAGGGAGGAAAAAGGAAACTATTTCCTTCAACTTTTTAAGGAAAAGATTCTATTGAATCATAAAAGCTTAGCCAGAAAGGGACCTCAAGAGGCTAGGGAAGCTCCAAGGATGGAGAACTGACCAGCTTGCTCAACAGCTTGTTCCAGTGCTGTTCTGCCCTTCAAGAGGAAAAGCCGTTTCTACCACCATGTGATTCTCTACTGCAATTATTCATAGTGAACTTCAGCACAGTTTCCTCTATCGCTGCACCTCATCTCTACTAAACTACTTTATCTATGGTGACAGCTATTGAGCAACTGGATGACTAAAGATGGCAGATACTAGGACTGTGTGCATGCATCGGAGCCTGTGTTTAAATAAACAAAACCAGTATTTTCAAACATGGCTCATCACCACATCAATAGACTTATTAATGGGATTCCAGGACATGGTTGTAAGCATGCTGCAGCAGCAGGGACTGGCTTCAACAAACACAGAGCTCCATTCCAACTGTATGTCTCAAAGATAAAAGAAAAATTGGAGTGCAATCAAATGCAGTGGATAAAATAACAAAAAAATTTAAACAAACGGACAAGTAAATTGTCTCATCGTATACAGTCCATGCACGTGAGCTCATACCCTGCCACAATTCTGAGCGTGTAACATTTATGAATCACAGAATAATTTAGGTTGGATGGGACTTTTGGAGGTCATCCTTTTCAAGCATCCACGTAGAGCAGAGCCAGCTTTGAAGCTGGGTCCAACTCTGAAGCTGGATCAGGTTTCCCAGGGTCCTGTACAGTCAAGCTTTGAGCATTTTCAAGGATGGACATTCCAAAACCTCTCTGGGGCTCTGGTACAATGTTTTACCATGTTCACAGTAGGGAAGTTAATAAACAAGTTTTTATATTTTATCACTATTTCCTATGTTGCTTCTGTCTGTTGGTTCTTGTCCCATCATCACCACAAACCCGCTAGAAGAGCCCGACCACTTCCGCCCACACCCTCCCACTGGGTAGCTGAAGACAACAGTAAGATACCTCTTTAAACCTCTAATCCTAAGGCTGAATAAACCCAGCTCTCCCACCCTTTCTTGGCATATCTGGTGCTCCAGAGCTCCCTCACCAGCTCAGTACCAGTGTATTGCATTTCCATACACCAGTCCTCGATGCTGCACTCCTTATCAGAACACAGTATTCTTTGCTAACTGCCTTAAACAGGAAGGGCTGCATTTTAGGAGTCAATCTCCTTCTCATCTTTTGGCATCTGGCTCTATGCTCATAAGCATCTACAACCTACCTGCTATAAGCATAAAGTATGACCGTTGTTAATGAAAGATGGCTTCTTACAGTATCTGTATGACCGTAAGAACTGTGCAGGATATCAACCCGCAAACTTATCTCCCTTACACAGAAATATTACTTGACTAGGTACCATAACAGCCCTTCTGAAATAATTTTACTCACAATTATTTCAAATGTTTTCACATCTTGCAACAAGAGCACCAGTAATAGAAAGCCCTGGTGCCCAGCGCTTGTCATTTTCCTCACACCCCTGGCTAGAAAACCCATCTTCAATTAATTTTTTTAATCATATTTCCACTATTTACTTCCCTCCCTCCATTGGTTGTGAGATACACTGGTATTCTGCTGTACTTACTGACTTACAAAACAGCACCACAAAATGTGGGGATATTGTTGTAATTTCTGAACCATCATATGCCAACACTCTTAAAAGAAAAGCAGTTCAATGGAGCTCCCATTGCACAGGACTGTTACACACACTACTAACATTAAAAACACTTCCAGAGACACTTCCCACTTCCATTTCACCATATCACCTCCATTTATGTTCAGTTATTACATTAGTCTATGTACCAAATGAATCCCAGTTGCAACTTCCACTAAGTAATGAAGTAACCGAGCATTTTAAAGCCACAAACAAAAGATTTTGCCTTTTTCAGATATTCTAAACCAGCCCTTTGTCACTGCAAAAAGAGAACTTGACATTTGAGATATAAAATGCTCAAAAGAAGGCTGTATCAGTTAATCAAAAGAGAGTGATGACTGTAACAAATTTTATCACTTCTGACATGGCAAAATGAGAGCAGGAGACCACTATCCTGGATGGGCAATTCCATTAACTCTTTGCATTACTGTATTTCTATTTATTTTTGACTGTTTGCCGACTATCACTAGCCATGCAGTGAATAACGAGCAGCAGCATGTAGAGCCCACTGCTGTCAAGCATCAGCTTTCAGGAAACCACCTTTAACAACTCCCCAGTCCACTGAATGTGACCGTGGAAGCAGAAAAAGAGCAGGTTCCGCTGCCAGCAGAAATCTCCACAGGCAGCCTCTTTCTTTAACCCCAGAATTACTTTAACCTTGTCCATCAGAAACTAAACTATTTAGACTCTGGCACCATCACAACAGCTTATTGCCATGGGAAGTATATATTGTGTATGTGGTTTATATAAACAGATCTTTCTTCTTGATTCCTCAAGTGCTCTTTCACTTTCCATTCTATCAAGCTCTTGTAGACATTCCTAATTCCCACTTACGTGCAGGTTCAAGAGCTAATTCACAGACACCGAGGAGTAAACTTTCATAACCACATTTGTTACCATGAGATCTCTTGGTAACAGCAAAGCAGGTGAGCAATGGGAAGCAGTTACTGGTTTCTTACTCTTCACACACAAAGCGTGTGACATTCTTGTTCTTGCCAGTTTGTCAAGCAGTAGTGTTGCTGGCCTGCTAACCTCAGTAGGGGGAAGATTTTAGAGAAACATCTGGAAGAGGAGGAGGCACTGACATGGATATTAAAACAGCACTAACAAAACCAAAACATCACTCCATTTTTTTCTCCATGCCTTCAGAGAAACTGCATTTAATGATCAGGGCTCTAAACTTCTCCCTGGAGAGGATGAACTATTACTACTTATAAACCTTATAAAGCCATTTTGATTATACTTCGCATGGCATAAGGGAAAAGCTTAGCATTTTATGTAACCTGGAGCACTAGGAACAATGAAACAGTTACAGAGGTTTGTGTGCAAGTCAGCAGATTAACAGACTGACAAGGACTCAAGTCTGAGCACTGACAAGTGAAGCTGTCCATCAACTGTGCTCACAACTCTGATTTTCTCCCAATAGTTCCAAGATCCCCAAAAGGCAACAAGCAGCAGAATTAAAGAAATCTATCACTTGCTGGAAGGGTCCTCTTTGATTAGCCATCCATCAGGATGTACAGACATCAGTATCTGCTGTCCTCTCAATGGCTAACTACTTGCTCCTTGGAAGATGAAAAGGGCTTTGCAGAGACGGCAGAAGTGCCCATCTGCAATCTATAGGTAATAACCTACACACTGGAGAAGGACATATATACCTTGCTTGCCTGGATATCTAAGACAATCTGCTTTTTTGTGGTGCAAGTGAAGGGGTTATTAAATATTTCTGGTGGAGAGAAATGTTACTGAGAGTAGCAGAGCAGCTAAGGTTTAACTTCTTTGAAAGCTGAGGCTGGGAGCTCAGACTGAGAACCAGCTGGCTAGAGAGTGAGCTAACAAATGTGTTCAGGCTGGGCAAATCCTGGTGCTTAAACACCCAGGACATGGCACAAAAAGGGCCTTTCTCACCTGCTGCTTCCTCCTGGAGGAGGAATGAGCAACTGTCACAAAATATGCCCTCTCAAAGGAAAAATATTAACCACAGAAGCAGCATAATAGCTTCACTGAGAGGCAGGGAAATGAGGGAGCCTGTTCCTAGCAATACTCCCTCAGCCACAGCAATTCAACCCCTGCACTGAGAAAAATTCTCCCCTGACAAGTCATTCCATCTAGTTAGAAGGTCAGGCACTAGAGACAGAAAGCCTACCCACAGCATGCGGCTAAATACAGTAACTAACAGACATTAGTTGAAGAACATGGAGCAGCAAGGCAGCAGGCTCTGCAGGTGGGAGGGATGAGGAGAAGACAGGCTGGGCCCACTGCTCCTCCTGCATCTCCCGGGAGAGCAGGTGATACACTGGGTACTGTGGCAACCCCAGACAGATAACACAGTCATAGTCTATTACCTGTATGTGCATCAAAGTGAAAAACAGCTCAAGGAGCAACAACCAAGGTGCATTAGTTGTATCAACCTCTGAATTATTTCCTACCAAGTCTGTTGTTATCTTTTTGTATTTTCGCTGTGCTGCTAAAGGAATTCAGTGTCCCCAACAGCAAACTGCATCATGTTGGACTGCAAGTGTAGGCACTGTTTTCAGGAATATCACTAGGAACTGTCACAAACATTGCTTAGTGTTGGAAACTTTGGCTACTCCGAGAAGGAAAATGAGCAGAACAGAAAACACCCGACAACTCCAGCTATGTGGGAGACCACTTGTGAACAGTGGGCAGGCTTTCCAAGAGAGTCTAAGCAGTCAGGAAAACAAGGTGACAATGATGAAACGAAGCTTATCTTGCTTAAGGAGGAAAGAAGCAGCAGTGGCAGGAGAGAGGGGGAGACTATGAGAACAGCCTTCAAGGATCTGGAAGGAAACTGCAAGATGAAAAGTAATATATTTGTGTGTCATACAAACGGACAAGAATTCGTAATCACAGAACTGCTGAAAGCGAGTTTAAGGTTAGGATGTTTGGTCTAAATTCCTGTACCATACTCCCATGGTAAAAATGTACTGACAGTTAAACACTGGAGCAGCTTGCAGCAGAAATGGTGGGCTCTTCTCTCACTAGAAGTTTTTAAGAACATGCTAAACAAACATCTGTTCTGAACAGCTTAAAGCAATTCTGTCTGAGTAGAGAAAGAGGGACAAAATGCCTGTATGCCACTATTTGCTACAAATAGAAGTCTTCTATCCCTTTTCAAAGTTCAAAAAACCCTATTCTACTTCAAATTTTGCAGAAAAGATTAATCATGACCACAGCTGTAGCCTCTGGGCTACAATGTACCTGTAGGAGGACAGCTAAAGATGAACAAACTAAGGCTTCCACAGCTACAATGCTGCCAGGTACTCCTGCATCCCTTTACTCCACAGGGATGAAAACACTTGGCACTGATGGACGATGCCCTCGTATTGTCAAGTGTTCTTTTAACATAGACACACTTCACCTGCTCCAGCAGATGACGGGCCCCCAGCCCAGAGCCAGGTGAGCCTGCAGAGGCCTCTGAGCTGCCCCATATGCCCCTTGCCGGGGCAGTCCCACAGAAAGCACGTGGGTGCGTCTACAGGCAGCCTGCCTCCTGCTGCATACTTAACCAGACCACAGCCAGAACAACCTCAGATTAATACTAGATTATAGGGGTGGTTTATGGATTCATAGCACTGTATCAGACTACTACATCTATAAACTGTGCAGGTAAAACTCCTGAGTAGCATAAGAGATTATTGGGCTGGAGGGAAAAAATTTCTAATGCAAGGAATCACATTTAGTCTTCCATGTATTTTAAAAATAAGCATTTTTAAGGGTAATACTTTGGACCACCCATTTACGGGTTATCTTAATTCTAATGTATTTATCATTTTAACTTAAAACCTGCAATAACTTAACCCTTTCAGGTCTAGTAGCTGGATTTTCCACAGGCTCACCACCACTGTTGTTTTTAATAGTCTTACGTTCAACAGAGGAGCTACTGAAAAGGAAAAAGCTCTTGCTTTTGAGACATTTAGAATAAAATTTTGGCACAGACAAACAGGTATATGTCACATGTCAAAAACATTCATAGCACTGCAGGTCTCTGAAAGTTTTTGGGTTTTTTGTTGTTAGGCTGATTTGTTGGTTAAGTAGTACCTAGGCCACTCTTCCAAACAATCATGGAAAACTTCATGAAATGAATTTCTGAACAGCAGCTTTAACTCATCTGTTTTAAACCAGATGGCAGCAAAAACCCCAAAACACTTGACTCTCCTACAGAATCCTGTACTTCTTACACAGTCAAATTAGTGTGCTACACAAAATGGTGATGGCCTCCAACACCACTGCTCAGAATGGTACCAGGGCAGGAGGTCGGGCAGGTGGCTGCAGAGAAAAAAAAAAAAAAAAAAAAAAACACAACCCCCACAAAACCACCAAAAATATTTGAGTAAGTCTTCTTAACCATAACAGTTACCTGAACTCAATCCACGTGACAAACTCCATCCGCAGGAACTTACATTGACAACACTATTGCTTGTGCTTAAGGCTGCTACGGCATAATCTTCAGTCTCTGGATCGATCTGGGTTTGCCTCACTCGGGTCCTTTGACCTGGATGAGGGAAGGGCAGCTTCCCATGACAGCGAGCAGCAACGGCTTCTGCAAATGTCACCTGCAGCTGCCAGGACACAGCTCCCTCCCACTCGTGCCTAACAGTTTACCCCCTCACAATCCTGAAAATCCTCCACAAAAGGCAGCATCTGCTTTCTGTGATTTTATTACAGTAGCCATTTTCTCTGAGCAGTATTTTCAGAAATTCCCAATGTGACCCGGATCTTTAATTTTTAGCACAGCAGAAAGATCAACACTGTAGTGACCTGAAGTTCTGACCTGAGACTAAAGCTTATTATTCAATTAGGAAAAGAGGGCAAGCACGAGGGTAGCCTGCTCTCCAAGAACTGAATGAGAGCTGTAAGCAAATATGGTTGTGGGATTTTTTTTCCATGTAACAAATCCACATAAATAGTCAGAAAAGGTAGATAAAAATCAGCATTGTCTAATTTAAGGTAATGCATTCTGTAGGGAATAATTTAAACCAATCATACAGTTTTCTGGATTTTAAATTAACTGTAGCCACCCAGGAAGGCACTGGACATAACTACCTAAGTAGACGTTTTCAGTGAGCCGCTCAGTGCAGGCACAGTCACGAAAGAAAACTAAGCATTAGGAAGTGCATAGAAATTGTTATGGAACAATATAAAAATACACTATTATTAAAATGCAAGAGAATTTCTAAGGCAAAATGATCTAATGCCTGCATCAACCGTGACTTTGCCCAACAGGGTTGACAAAACTCTAAAGAACTGCCTCCAGGAAAAGACTGAGTTGGGTGCTCCTATTTCATATTTGCAAGAGAAACAGTAGTCCAACTGAATGTAAAAGTGATAAATTCAAACCAGCAAGTCTTTTGTTTTAATAGCCACACAACAGATAATTAACCTCTAGTCAGCAAGGTGCCCCAGAGGAGCAGCAGAAGCAGGAGTCTTGGAGAACCCCCTTACAGGACAACAGCTTAGGGCAGAAATGGCATTTATCAATGACCTCACCATAATCTATACCATAATAGCTGCAAATTAATATTCATAGGTTTTTAGGACTGAGCAGTCCACTCTATCATCCAGTCTGACCTCCATTCTGACACAGGACATGTTTTAGCCAGCTCCTCCAGCTGCTGGTCCTTGCTAGGCTTTTCTCCACTAGGTCAAAAGAAGCTGCTTTCTACCAACTAGCTCCCTGTTGTAAGGAGGGTGTAATGTAAATTTCAACTCAGCAGGATCTGCTGATAAAGACCTCTCAGAGCTGAGATCTGAGCACCAGGAATGAAGTAAACTACAGTTGCCTCAACTAATGCAAGAGGCAGGAAATTAAAAACACTTTCCAAGTGTCCACCGTAGGTCAGGAAATCATATCCTCCATCCTTATCCAGACTCCTAGTTTCAGGCTGTCACTTCACTTTTCATAAAGCTACTCACAAATGCAGTGTGGGGCTTTCCATAACACAAGTCAGCAATATTTTTATGTTACAGATGATGGAATCATACCGCTCCCCATTAGCTAATGCTTTTGGAATGGCAGTATGTTGAAGCCGTGATATATTTTTAATCAATTCTGGACCAAAAATACCCAGGACACAAACAAATGCTTGCTTTTTAAAAATAACTCTTTTGACACTCGAAAAAAAAAAAAAGTATTCTCATGAACTGCATAGCTTACATATGGCTCAAAACAAGCAATAACGTTCACCCAAAAGGGATCCTTTCACAAAATAACCTAAAACTTAATATTTTATTTTTTAAAAGTATCTGCTTTCTAACTGTTTCTATCTCATTACAGGTTTTATGGAAATGAAGAGTAGCAATTCCAACTCTGATGCATTTTCCTTCAGACTGATACCTCTGTGGCAGAAACTGTTAAAAAAAAAAACCCCAACACAGTTTAAGAGCTAAGCAGTAACTGAAAACCCTTTGCTGAACTCTGGTAAGGGAGGGAGGAGAGAGGGAGACTCAACACCCCAGAGCTGTGGAGGATCTGCACCTGATCCATCACCTGTACCCCTGCACCCAGCAGTGGTGGGAATCACGCCCTGGGACATCCAGCATGTTTACACCTTAGTCAAGAGCAAAAGCAGGCACTTTTTCATTTGCGAAAGAAAATTTCTTGTCAAAGCAGCACAAACTGCATCGTCAGGTATTAATGATAGCTGACAGATAAATAGAGAAAAACAGCAGAGTGCTTTAAAATGCTAGGTCTCCTCTGGTGCCCAATCTATATGTCTGCCTGTTATTCCCTGAGCCAAGGCAGGGAAGACCCGACTGGACTCAGTAAGGACACGTGCCCAGTAAAAGCACTTGGTAGCTACAGTGTACAACCAAGCAAGCTGTCGCACCACCACGCTTGACTAAACAGGTCTCATCAATGAGAAAAGTACATTTCAACAGGCAAAACTCAGTTCAGAGGAGCCTGGACAGATCAAGTCTGATCTCTGACGTGGCAGTTTCAGTTGAGTCCAGCTCACCAGGGCCCACTGCACAGGGAAGGCCCCCTCCCCCCCTCTACACTCTGCTGCCTCAGAAATGCTGAACTTTCTCTCCAGCTCATTAAACAATGTTGTAAGGAAAGGGCCACAGCACACACTGCCAGTTCAGGAATATATTACCAGTACTGGAATATGTTTTAATAAACAACAACCATCTGCCCCCAGAATTATAGATGCTCAGAAACAGAGCTCAAGTTAAAGGGCAACCATTTAGGTTAGAAATCTGTGACACAGAGATCATTCTTCGCACTGTGGAGGGATAGGGGAGCAAACACTGGCAACACCAAACAGTGGGGTTCCTCCAGAAGCTGCAGGATCAACTAGCTGAAGGATTTAAATAAATACCTATAGGGTGTGTGCACCATGAAGTGCAGCTTGTGCCTCATGTGGAGAGATCCCAAGTATGAAACTTGTCCCCTCCTTAAGAAGATCTCACTAGGCCTGCTGATTTTTCTCCTACTGCTGTTGTACAATGAAGGAGTTCATCAATATGGGAAAGAAAAGCTTCAGTCCTGGAGGCAGCATGAGTAGAAACCCTTGACAGCATTAGGAAGTCTATAAATCCCATACTTTCCTAGCTGGAGTCTTCCATTACTTTTTCCTGTTACATTTGTTATAGTAAAAAATGTTGAGGTTTAATCTCCAAGTGTTCACTTCTCTGTTTAAGCTCCATACAGACCCTCCTAAGGCTACGGGGCAGGGGGGGGGAACCCAACACACAAAAAAATGGATCATTGCATCTGTGGCAGACATTGCATGGTTTCTCCAGTGCTGGCACGAGTCAGCAGAGACAGGCAAGATGTCGCTGCTGCTCCAACACAGCCAGCACAAGTCTGTACCCAGGACCCATGGGACGAGAGCCTGGAACCTGATCAGGGACCCTCTTTCCTCCTCAGGAACACTGAGGCTTTGGAAAAGGGCCTTCAGACAACAGAATATAACTAACAACCCCAAAGATGCCAAGAAAAACCACAAACTATTTAAATTGTGTCCACCAACAAGAAAGCTGGCATCACCATAAAGAGAAAAGACAGCAGGTAGAGTCTGTTCAGCAGCAACACTCCTATAGTCAGCAATCCACAGTGCATTTTACCTTCTCCCTATGATGGATTATCAACACTTTGTTGAGCTTTCTTCTGCCCTGGACAAGTCCACAGCAAGTGAGGGCTCTCTTAACAGAGCCCAAGTACACAGAATAGAGACTGTTTCACCTGCTCTTGCCCCTCCAGTGTAGGAGGCAGGCAGCCATGCCCTACCGAAAGATTTGTTTGCCTGTTCCAAGGGGCAACAAATGTGTCCTGGTTTACACAGAGGGCAAAGTAGTTAGCAGAGGACACATTCAGCAAGCCTTTCCAATAAAAAACCCTCTACCAGTACAAACAGGGTATTTGCAACTTTGGACTCTGGTGGCCAAACCTTTTTTTAAGAGAAGCACAAGAGTTTTTTCAACCTGTGTAGATCTCTAGACAATATTAATAGCATGAAACAGTTCTTCAAAACAGGAGAATTAAAGATATTTTTCACAGAAGAAATAATATTCTATATTCATGCATTGCATGTGTTGGATGTACTTTAGAAGTATAATTCTCCCATACCAATTATTCTCACAGACACTAAATAGCTGAGATGTGCTGTGCTCTGTTTCAGCACATGGCACATTACAGACAGGTCATAAACATGCCAAAAAACCCCGTTTCTGCAACTGTAGAGCAGATTTTGTAGTCCCTTCATTTCCCACCTCCACTGCTTTCCTCCTCCCCATCAAACATAATTTACAGCTGAGCTCCATCACAACCACCCAGCAGACTTGGCAGACCCTGCTCTCTGCAGCACCTTTATGGCCATGGTTAGCCATGTCAGCAGCCCACACCAGGGCTCTCCAGGTGGGAGAGGTCACAGTGACGGGTCCAACTGATATTTCCAAACAGCCCAAGACACCAGTGCTATTTCTGGAAACGAAACAGCCTCTATCTCACAAGTGAGCACCAGTAACTTTGGCTGAAGAAGCCACAGCAGAAAACCTAAGAACACGGACCAAGGACGGAAAAGGATTAAATTTAAGACAAAACATTCAAGCTCATTCTTTTTAGCTGACTTTATCCTCACATATGCACTTGTTGCACAAAGCTGTAGCAGAAGTTGTCAGAACAAGCCTATGCTGGACTCCAGTGCAGGACCAAGGAGAGGCAGCTGCTGCTTCTGAGCGACCTTTGCCACCTCCAAAAGCACAGCCCCCTGCAGAAACCACAGAGACCAGTAAAGCTAACACCCCAGGGTTCAGAAGAGAATCAGATATTTAGCAAGATTATGCTATCTGCTAATCTGATTAGCCCCAGAGACTGCTGATAAACATAACAAAGAACAGCCGGACACCAGCTGTAAAATCCATCCAGTCAAGCAAATAACACAGCTGCCCAAAACAGCTCAGCATCTGGGACCTGTCTCATGCCATGCTTTTAGGGAAATGACAGACTCGCTGCTCTCGCATCAGACATGGGAAAACATGTTAATCTGTTTACCTTAAATGTATTTAACCTCAATCTGAAAAAGAGAGGACTAACACAGATATGTATGGCCAAGACACTCGGTCAGCAAAGCGCAGTGAACGGCAGGCAGCAATCCTCAACGCCATTCACACGGGCTCCAAGGATCAGGCACAACACAGGTCAAATGAAAAGCATTAAGAGATTAAACAAGCACATTTATAATTAGGTGCAGTGCTGATTGTCTTCTGTCCCCGAAATAATGATCAGCTCCCACATATAATTGTGGCAGACACCTGAGCTTTAGATGGATGCTGACAGGTCTTCACAGACAGCCCCCTTTGAGCACAGGGAATGTGAGCAGGCCTGGGGGTTCAGGACACGGGGTAGATATAGGGAGGAGGACTTTAAAAAAAAAAATATATATATATATATAATATTAGCAGAGAAGCTACCAGCCTTCCCCAAGGGGGAATGAGCTTCTGAAAGCAGACAAAAAAGCCTCCCAACCCACTCCCCATACACACTGTCTCTTTACTTTTGCAAGCACAGCAGGGAAGATGAGGCATTATTTAATGTGTCCACTTGATGTTTTTAAACACAGGAAGAACAAGAACAACTCGCTCAAGGACTGCATTTATCACCACCTGCCAATTACAGAAACAAAACCGATCAGTCAGGAGGACACCTGGCACCCCAACTCGGCCGCTGACCACCACAGAAGCACAAGCATGTGCTCTTTGAAGTGTCCCTTCAGATCGACAGGCATTTATGGGTATGGAGAAGCAGGTCTAGAGCTCTCTGGCAACTCTGTGCTAAACTGCTGCCCTCCCTTCCCAACTTGCAAACACTCTGCAGCAACCTCAACTTTCCCCACAGCTCTCACTTGAACTTTTGACTATCACATCAGATTTTATTTATTATTTTCAAATTTGTTCCAAGATTCTTCAAGATTGAATTCTTTCACACTCATCTATGTTGAGAGAATCAGTTCATCTCCCTCCACTGAACAGGAAAGAGAAAAAACTTTATTTCAGACTGACTCAAATGAGAGCAGAAATAAACTGGGGCCAGGTGACTCCCCCGCTGTCAGAAGCAAGGTCAGCCCAATGGTACCACCACAATACCTGGTAGTAGCAGCCAGGACAAAGCACAGGATCACAGAAGACAAGGATGCCCGAGGGTGTATCAGGAGCTCAACACCTGGCCTGTTATTTCAACGTGGTTTTGGGATGCAGGACAAAAAACAGCAGTGTTTGAGGGCAGCTCAGGAACATGGCTATTCCAATAGTACCGGAGGCTAACTATGGGAAGCAGCTATCACTGGAACGCAGACTGAAGAAAAGCTGTGGTCTAGCAGGGTTCAGAATGACAGGGACACCCAAAGGGAAAAGATAAGAGAGTTCTAAAGAAATTGTCTCAAGTATTCATTTTCTATTTTTATGGCAAACATGACTAGTTACTAGTATTCAAATGCAATTATGTAGAGGCTGATCTATAAATAATGCAAAGCCCAGAAAGGAGAGATCAACACTCGCAGCATATCGCATGCTCTACTGAATAATGTTATGCACCAGCTTTTGGCATCCCCATAAAAAGGAAATACAGTCAAAAAGCCAAGAAGGAAGAGAACAGTCTCCTCCATTCCCTCTCATAAAAAAAAAGATGACGACCTCTAAATCACGGTAAAATTTAAGGTCATTTTATTCTGTCCTACTTTTGTAGATAGGAAGCTTTATTTCTGCATTTCCAGCTCACTCGCTATTTTCACATGTGTTTCCAGAAGCTGCAAACAAGGTCTTGGGGAAATACATCACCTCCAACCCCACTGCAATGTGCTCTGAGTAGATGCCATACACAAGCTCACAGCATCAACAAAGCTGTTTCTCAGATTTCTTGTATGAAGTGTCTTAGTGCAAAGGATTGAATAATTTAAGTTGAAAGGGACATGTGCAGGTCGGCTACTCTAACCTCCTGCTCAGAGAAACAATTTTAAAGTAGATTTTAAAGTTTAAAGCAGGTAGCTCAGGATCATGTCCTGATAAGCTTTGAATATCTCCAAAAGACCTCTAAACCTCTCTTGTCCTCTGTTTCAACTGGGCACCACTCTCACCATCAAGAGGTTTCCCCATGTAACCAACTGTATCCCCCCCAGTAGCAACTTAGGATTTTTGACTCTTGTTTTTCAGCATGCACCTCAAGGAGGAGAAGCATTTCCATCTTCCCCCAAAAGACATTTATTTCTTGATTGCAACTGCTGAATTCTAAAACAGTTCTTTGATTTAATTTTTTTTTAAATTTATTCATCTAATATCCTTACAGCAACAATACCTTCCCACACATCCTTTCTGCACAATCAGATTTATGCCATTTACATTGAAAACTAAGGTCTTTTTTCTCTACTTATAGCTCAGTTAGCTTTGTTATAATGCAGTTTATAAAATTACATTTAATGGAGAAGGGAGCAGGGAATTTGTTTATTTCTGAACTGTGATGGCTAATGGATAGGGTGGGAATAATGACAGGATATATATTATGTTATGGTTGAACAATACAAGGAGGGAATGCATGACCTGATCATTTTTATCCTTCATTAAATGGTCTATTGAACTGCTTTTTCTCCATATGAGCTTTTAAAACAGAAAAAGCATAGCAAAAAAATAGCATATTACTTCATATTGCAAGATTAGTCTTAATTAAAGCAAAAATTACTCATCTGTTTCTTAAATTCATTAGTAATAGCTGAAAACATATCAGAAAAATAAGCAAATCAGCATAAGGAGACTAACTGTAACTAGCTGTAGTAACTCCCTCCCTCCTAAACGCTGAGCGATTTCAATTCCCATGTCAGGAAGGACTAATATAATCTGTGCCAGGCTAAGCATCCTTGCCAAGTCCTTCCTCCTCCCAGGAAGCCACAAGTAGAGTGGGAAGCAGAATCCAAACCGCCCTGCATGCCCAGCCACAGTGGTGTCACCAGAGCTACATCTGCTTTTAGAGGCTTTTCTTGGCTTTTCCAAGAAAATGGGTACAAAGCAGGAACACTGCTGGTTCTGATTTACTTTCTTCACAGATGAAAATCGATGTGCTACCAATGGTTTCATTTACCTTTGACACAAGGCATTGGGATGTGTCATGAGCACACGCCTGGAGCACTGCCTGGGAAAGGGCAACAAGAGAAGTTCCCAAGGACACACGGAGCAGGGGGCTCTACCCACACTGTCCACTGCAAGGGGAATCTCAACCAAAATGGGACAGCTTCTGACACTGATGGGTTGAACCAAGCTCTTCAGAAAGCCACCAACACATACAAACCCACAGGAAACAAACAGGTTGGCAGGTTGAGACCCAAGCTATATGGCGTGCGAACTGTCTCCAGTATAAAGCAACAGATGACTGGAATTGGGAAATAAAGAAGGAATGGGAAGGAAACCGGATTAGGCCCCTGGCCTAACACTTGAACATTTTCATTTCCTGCAGGGAAAATGACTGATACTGGCCAGCATTAAACTTGCAACAGACTGGTTATTACAGGTTTACGGAGGTTTCAAGAGAACTTTGTTCCAGATCACACATCCCATTAACAGAGACAATAAATTACTCTCGCTTTCCATGACACAATGCACAGAAATACAGTGCATGCGTACAAACGAGACAGAGCTCTTTAACAAGTAAAAGTGCTTTAGCAATACATCAAAACCACACAATTTTGCATGCAACGACTACAAACAAGCAAAACAAGCACCACTGAGAGAACATGCATTTAGTTTTGCAGAAACCACAAAAAGGGAGAGTTTCTTCCTTAAGAAGCTCGCCTATACTCAAGTTTCTTCTGTTTCTGCCAAGTGTGCTCATATGGCAACTGAAAAAGCATTTGTGGCATTTGATTTCAGAAGTATGGATACTTAGAAGTTTTCCCAAGAAAGTGCTTAGATAAAAGTCTTTCTCTGCGGTTTAAGCAAGAACACCGCTAGTTCAAGTAAAAACATGGAGCTGGCTGATGGGCAAAGCAGTAGCACTTTGAAGCGCTGCAGAGGTCACACCATGGCAGAGAAATACTGCTCCATAAGCTTTGATGTAGAGCAGCTCGCAGAAATGTCTTCGTTATTTCACTGAAGTACATTGCTGCTGAAGCTTCTTTCTTATCTAGTGTTAAATAAGCAGCTATTGTTCTTTAATATTAAAAATTTCATTTCTCTGTCAGCATTTCATACCAAAGTGCAACAGGCATATGGAAGGTCCTGCAAGGGTCTAAATTGAGTTCACATTCATTAGTACACCAGTAACTTCCAACAAAAAACAGTCAAACACAGCATAAATTCAGCTTTAACTCACACCTGCCACAGCACTAACACAAAGCTGGGGTAAGAAACCTACCCCTCAGAGATCAGGTAATGAGGTGGAGGTGCAGCAGCTCACCTTTCCACCTCCTTTTGCTTTTGACTTTAAAAGGTTTTCTTTTTATAATGTGAATGATGTAATTTATACCTGCAGAAACACACACTGGAATAGTATTTTTTTACATGTGTCTCTAGTGAAGGTTAAATATTGGAGAGAAAGTCTTGGGTTGGTTTTAAAATACTGTGGAGATCCCCATAAAACAATTTCTGAAAAAAGCCACCACAGGGGTTTGGATATCCTGAATGCTGAGGGTTCAGAAGGAAGAACATCTGCTCATATTGTTATGGTCCACTCAAACCTTAAGTGCTTTCAAACATACAGCAGCTACAACAGCTTTAGGTTTAAAAGATGCAAGTTTAAGGACAGTCCACACCATGACCTTCTCCATATAGCTAAAATTTCCTCCACTTCTGTTTACCTCATCCAGTTCCAGCAAGAAATCCTTCAAATCCTCAGTCTCCTCCACCCTTTCATGAGATCAAGAGCAGTCAAAGCCATAAAGCCCCAAAACTGGAATAACTATTTGAAGAGAGTTAATTTGCTCTACCCCCAGCTGGCTGCCAGCACAGAGGCCTCAAACACCACCTGCCCAAACCAGACAGATTTCTCCCCACCCCAAACTCTTCCAGCTCATTCATGATTCTGTTCCTTCTCACTGAACTCCTACAGCTGTAAATCCACTCCTATGCGATGCCCAAAACAAGAACACAAGAATTTTCTTGAAACACGGAGGAAGTTGGCAAGGGAGTGAGACTGGCACCAGCTGCCCATCAGCATTCAGGGCATGCAGCTGCTCTTGGTGGCATTCCTGGAATTCAGCTTGGCTGGGGAAAAAACAACTGCCACTGCTTTTTTTTTTTTTTTTTTTTTGAAACTTCAGCTAACCACTGTAACATGCCTGTGTAGTTCTGCCCAAATTCTTATATGTGTTTTAAACACTTCAGTGAAACAGTTAAAGCTCAACATTTATTTTGCAGGAGTGCCCTTGTTTGCACCGCTCCCTTTGCTGCCATCTGTCAGGCTGCCTCATTGAAGATTCTTAGAGGGAAAACATCAGTAATAGCAAAACGGCAGGAATTTAGGCAGCCAGCCACTCCCTCCTCCTGCCCTTAAAAGGTTTGTGCCTGCATAATTTTAATAGGGATCCCATTTTGTTCCAACACAGACACTGAGCACAGCATCAGCCACATCCAGATGGTGCCAGTACTTCAATACCCCATTTTATGTATTTTTTCCTCTAACCAGCGAAAAACCTCTTCATTTTCCACTTCCTTCTAATCACCCACTCAGATATCCCACGGCTGAAGCATGAATATGCAATACAGCACCGTGAGCCCAGCTCTTAAAGCAGAATGCCCCAGATCAGATGGGATTGCAATGAGCACCCTGTCCCTGCACACGCACACGAATATCAACAGACTCGCAGACTGCCCTGGCTGTTCATCCACGTGGTCAGGAGAAAATAAAGAAATTAAGAACACATTTTATCTCAGCTTCTCCTCTGATTCCACATCAGGAAGGCCCCCTGCCTTCCCCTCCGTATTTCAGAGCCAGTCCTGCAGACAAGCCTCACATACCATTTGAGCAGAGTACACCACATTACTTTTTTTTTTTTTTTTACAGATGGAAAGACTTTACAAGTAGGACTGCCTGCATTACTTGTTTTCTGAAGTTCTAAGCACTTCACCTGAGCTACGAATCGTGAACAGTGGCAGCAGCAGAAATATCTTGTCATAAGCAACAAAGAAACTTCAAATTAATATCTCACCAAATAATTTACAGAGATTGCTGATCTTCAGTCAAGAGGACTTGCTTATAAAACTCATTCATAATTTAAAAATTATTGCAGGGACAAAATGTAACTCCCCTAAGAACTTCAAAAATGTTAAATCACAAGAAGCAAAGGGGGAGGGTAGAGGTAAAGACAGGAGACCAGCATGTCTCAAGCACCTCCTGGAGCTCAAAACTGCAAACATTTCTTGCATACCTGTAAGGTGATCTATCTGCAAACACATTGAGAAAAGGTATTTAAATTTCCCAAGGCAGATGCAGCTTTTCTCTCCTATTCACCCTTTTTGCAGCTTAAAATCCCGATACTCACAGCCCAGACTCAAATCTCTCCATATTTTTTATCAAGTCTCAGAGCAGAAAGAAGCCCTTCATTGTTCTTCTGACAGATCTGTAATGCACACCTCAGCATTAACATTCACAGGATGCCACATGCTAGAAACAATTTGGAACTTTTAATAAGGTGAAAAGTTACATAGTTTTCTCCCTTCAGTAAATGGTCTCATCATGCAACTGGAGTAGCATCATCTGCATTTAGGTTACATTTTATCACTTTAATATTTATTCCCTCTATATATTTGCTCCCCTTTCAGAATTAGTATTATCTCCATATCTTCTGGAATTCAAACCTCTGGGGCACCAAAAACTGCTTTAACCATGCAACTTTTCTGTCCCAGAATCCCAATGCCCCATTCATTAAATTCCTTCCAGCTTCTTCAGCAAGAAACACTGGCAATTCACATCACCAGTGTCTTTATTTGCACACACCATTAATTTTCAAAGCCCTTTTCTCTTATGCACTGAATGAAACAGGTATTATACACAAAAAGAAGCAGCTATCCATAGTTAGTGTTCTCCAATTGCTAAAAAAAAAAAATATATGTATAAAAAA
>JAAGNO010015320.1:154500-200590 GCA_033439905.1 Ceryle rudis
GTGGGGGCGGGTGTGGCTGTGGGTATGGTGTGGGGGGTGGGGGGGGGGGGGGGGGGGGGGGGGGGGGGCGGGCGGGGAGGGGGCAGATCCTGTGCCACATGCTGGTGGGGTAAACATGGCCCACACTGAGCAGGAAACATCTGCCAGTTGCTACTCCATTAAAGCCACCAGCCTGAGCCACAGGGCTACAGCATGAGAATGGGGGTAGCCCATCAAAAGGGTGGCAGCTCATCAACACAGCAATGAGGACGGCTTCTCAAAGGGCCTGATATCTGTGACAATTAAGTCTCCTACAAACTTATCTTAGCAGAGCATGAGCTGAGTTTCCTGGCAAGAGAAGAGGTCCCATTAACAGCCGGTGGCTCCTAGCTGCCACGTGCCGTGTGGGAGAGCCATGCTGGATGGCCAGCATCGCTCCTTGGCTGGAGAGACCAGCTTGAGTGAGGTCCTGCCCACAGCCCCTGCTTTTCCACCCTGCTTTTTCCATGTTCACATGCTCCCAGACCATAAGGTCTCACTTTCCAGTATATTCCCTCTTGTTCGAGTCCCGCTTTGCAGCATGGTGACCTGTGCTCCTGCCAGGATATTCTGCCCCACACACAGAAGCAGAGGACAAGATGCTGAGAGGGTGTGAAGGAGCCAGTGACTCAGGTACTTCGGTGGGGCTGGTGGTTTCAGAGTCACATGCCCTGTGGGCCCACCGACACCGGGTCCTGGTGGGCAGACACATTCTGCAGAGCAGAACTGAAAGCAGAATCAAAAAGAGGATCTGTCCTCTTCTCTGTGTGGGAGCATCTGCTGAGCAGCTCCAGGTCAGGGCTGTCGCTGCCAGGAAGGAGCTTGGGGGCTTCTCAGCAGCAGCAGTTCTGGCCCAAGCAGAAGGCAAGTGCTGGGCAGCTCAGGAGGAGTCTGTGCATGTCCTACCCCTCCCTTCCCTTCACTACCCGCCTGGGCCCCAGTCCTCAAATGCAGCTGGAAAAATGGCTGGGAGCTGGACCACAGCCGGCTCACATGCAGGGCTGACCATCCCCCAATATTCTCCCTGTCCAGGCTGAGGCAGCTCTGGCTCCAGGAATGGGCTACTCAGGTGGCTGCAGCCTGGTGGCAAAGCACATACAGCAGCCAGAGGTCCTGGGGCACTGGGGAAGGCTGCTGTGGAGCAGGACGGTGCTGGGAAGGGAACTGCAGCATCCCACCTCTGGGACAGGTGTCCCACTGTGAGGTTGCCTTGTAGCAGCTGGGGAGAAGGGGCCGGGATGCTGTGAAGCATGGGGCTGCTTGGCTCTCAGTGGGGTGGGAGGGACCTGGAGCTCTTTCTGGGTACGTGACCCATCATTCTGGGAAGTGAGATGCTCAGCAGGCTTCTTGGCTCAGAGATGATGGTTCATCCGGTGTTTCTGGTTGGAGGCACCTGTTCTTTAAGAACTGTCTGCTGATGAGATAAGAGTTGTTCCCCCCGTCTGAGATCTCCCTGAGAAGCATGGCCCAAAGAGCCACCATCTGCATCACTGCTGCCAAGAGCCCTGAAATACTCCCGAAACACTCCAGCAGCCGCACTACC
The DNA here is from genome assembly GCA_033439905.1 of Ceryle rudis. NCBI lineage: Eukaryota > Metazoa > Chordata > Aves > Coraciiformes > Cerylidae > Ceryle > Ceryle rudis. Next base: position 156,062 of record JAAGNO010015320.1, read on the forward strand.
ACCCCAGCCAGGTGCTTTGGTGATACAGAAGAAGCCATCAAGGCCAAGTGCATCCAACAGCCCTAAAGTTTTAGTTCCCTGGCACCGCTCAGTTTTCTACTTTGCTGGCTTTTTTACACAGTATGAATAGCAAAAGCTGAAAGGGTCAGGGGATGCCAGTGAGCAAAGCTCCTGGGGACAGGCTCTTTCAGCAAACCAGTGGATAACAGCTGGGAAAAGCAGGAGCTTCCAAGGGCAAACTTCTCTCTCACTCTGCAAGATTTCTCCATTTTCAAGCTAACCCATCACCCGCTATGGGGAAGAGAGAGCATTGCAAAAGGTGGAAGGTGACAGCTCCACCAGTTCCCGTGAAAAACAAGAGATTTGCAGCCTGTGGATGGAGGGAAAGGGAAACACCGGGAAAAAAATGCATCCCCCAAGACACCGTTAACAAGTCCAACAGGCTGGAGAACACCAAGTGACTCATCAGAAGAGGTGTGGGGAGCAATAGAGACACAGCAAAAGTCTCAGCAGCTGCGATAAACTGTGGACCAGGCCGAATAATGAGCACACAGTAGAGCAAAAAACATTCCTCTTTCCCACTTCTTCCCCTCCTACCAGTACCCACAGCCACCACTGCAGGGTGACAGCAGCAGCTGAGGCAGCACCCGGCTCTTCTGCGTTACTCTTTCTTCCTCCTTGCTCCTGAGCTTGAAAAATACGAGCCCAAGGCAACTCTAGAAATTCACTTATCTCAACCTGTAATTGAGAAAGCTATTTATTAAAAGTTACTTAAACCCTGAGCAGCTCTGAGCCGCGCGGCAGCTGATGAATATGCATGTCCTGGGATTTACATTCCGTGGCAGCATGAAGACAGGATGTCAAGCAAATGAGTTATGAGAAATGATGCCTATGCAAATGTGGGCTCTGCTGGAACTTCGCGCTGTAATTCTCATCCTTGAAGCCATTTTTGTCATTCTCTTATTTGCATTGGAAATGTAGTAACTAAATAATGTGACTTTTACAGAAATTGGTGCTGTTTCTGTGCAGACAGGATGGATTCCTAAATGCATCTGTAATAGAGTGGAGACCTGAACTCATGGCGGACTAAAAAAAGCAGCATAGGGAAGCCCTGCCAAGATCCCATCAGGCCACGTAATTCTGGAGTTCTCCAAACCCACGTCTCCTTCAGTTAACTTCCCAGCCTTTACCTGAACGAGGCTTATTATTGGACAAAACACCACAGACTTGCAGGAACAGAAAAGGTGCTGGTTTCAGCCACAGTTTCATTTTCATAGCTTCCTGCTTTCAGGAGGGGGAGCAGGAGCCCAGAACAGGACAGCTGGTAACTACTGATTCCTTCAGGAGAGACTCAGAAACCTGTTCATTCAGGTTCTGAAAACATCTGTAAAGTGGACTAAAGAGCTGATTCACTGGATTATCTCAGGTTAGAATGAGGCTGTGTAACTGCAAGAGGTGAAAAAAGCCAGAAGTGACCATATGTCACCTTCTCTGATTGGGCTCCAGGTCACCACTGTCCTTCTCCATTCCAGTAAGCTCCAGCATTCCCAGTGGTCTGCCAGTCCCCAGCTGAACACAACCATCTCCAGGTCATGCTAATTGAGGGAAGGATTGGAATGTTTTTAAAACCCTCTTCAGCTGTAGGCACCACAGACTTTCAGACTTCCTCTGCCCTTCACACACCCAAGAGACAAACTCAGTCTAAGAGGAGTCAGGGGACAAGGTGGCTCTGTCCTTCACATGCCTCCACTCCAGAAAAGGCCTTACGAGTAACACTCTGCCCCTGGCAGAAAAGCAAATCATTCCCTGACTGTGTGGGTAAAGGTAGGAGCTCTCCAAGGGCTTTGCAACCGCTCTTTAAAGCTGCCTTTCAGAGCTGCTTTGATGGCAGAACCTGCAGCAGCTGACAAAGACACCACCTGCCCGCAGCAACACGGCATCACAGGAACACAGGTTGTCACTGCCAGCTGTTTTCAAGGCCATCTCCCTCCCGAACTGGGGAGCCTCCTCAGAAGAGCCCCAGGTCACAGTCAACACTGGGTTTATGGGCACTCTCCCCTCTGCTTACAGCCAGATTTAAAAAATACGAACTAAGGTTATAGGATTTTAAAGGCATGGGATAAGGTTTATGCTTCCTCCTTCTGCACATCAGCGCTTCCAAAGCTGACTGCAGGTCTCGGGTCACGAAGCAAACAGCCCTTGGTGTGCTTTCTGTACGTAACCACCACCGGCATTCACTATCAGATACCTCAAGTTACACCCACCAACACCTTCTAGAGCTGCTAAAATATTTTCAGGTGCAGCATGTACCATTGGTACCTTTCTCCGCAGTACTTTGCCACATCTCCCCCTTTCCCGTGTGATGTGGTAGAGGAGATCCTGCTCTGGCGGGGGGGTGGACTGGATTATCTTTCGAGGTCCCTTCTGGCCCCTGACATTCTGTGATTCCTCAATTTCAACATGGAAATGAGCTTGTTCTCCTCCCCCTCCAAAGCAGCACAGTTAGCGAGGGTTATCGGCTCCTATAGAAACATACCCATAAAAAAATGTTCTTCTAGAACCACGTGTGACCCAAGGGGGCCAGGTTTCTTAGGGTTAAGTAGATAGATGCTTTTGGAGTAAGCAAGGCAGAACATTTATAAAAATAACCAAAACACACGAGTTTTGGGGGAGCAAAATCCACATTTCCCCTTATATTAAGTTTTGGGACAGCCATAAATATCCCCCACCTCAAGACAAAGCCTAAACGTGGGCTAGTGAAGTGACCACTGGATGTCACTCTTGCTTTAGCCACGACCACCAAGGCAGCCTTGTGCTGGGCAGAAGGTTTGGAAGTTACCCCTGAAACCCGCGATACATCGGTGGGGAATTATCAGGAGGTCAGAAATAAATCTCCAGCGACTCTCTTTCACTACACAGAAGTTTATTATGAAAGTTAAACAATACAACACAAAAAGTAGCAAAAGCAATCCTGTAGCTTAAGGCAACTCTTACAGGAGATGAATTTGAGAAAGATGATGCAACTTCAGTTTAAATAGAAATTATGAAAAATATCAAATTGCATCAATAACTTAAAATGCACTTTAAAAAGTCTGCACTAACCAGCAGAAGGGAAGGGCTTGTGATCTTAATGCCAGCATTAAGATATCGAAAGCAGCAGAATGCTAAATGATGATAGGGAAAGTTCAGTATTTACACAAGATCGCAACGTTAATATCCGATAGCATCATTTCCTGTGTACTTCTGGTGTAAAACCACTGTCTGAAACGTTAGGAAAACCTTTTAAAATAAAATCTTCAGACTATTCCATCAAAAATACACAGATGGCAGAGAAGCTGCAAGGCCAGGGATGAGTGTGGCCGCAGGCGCGTGTCCCTTAAATCACTCACTGCAGAAATACTTTAGAAAAATTCTGTCTCTGGGGGAAGAAGAGCAAGAGGAACACGTGGCCACAGAGTGAAAGAAAAAGTCATCTTCCAGGTGAATCACATTTCAATTGAAGTATCAAAATAATTTCTATTTGATGACATTCTCACAGTTTACAGCTATTGACATTAAGTGAGTGTTAAATATTTCATATTATTAATATACAAAGATTCTCCTTCACATTGACATCTGCTTGTGTTTTTGCAAGACCTCTTTTGCATCGATTGTTTTGCCATTATGAGGAAGGTAATTATCTCAATTATAGAATTTGGTAAAGGTTTAACTGTTCTAACCATACAGAGTTTTCACCTTCAAAATAATTCTCAAAACACCAAAGGCAGATCGCCTCTTTTAAAAAGGTATTTAAAGTGACATTTTAATTCATCAGGCTGTACAGGAAGCACCATTTCTTAACAAAGCCAAACGACATCACATTTCCAATCCATTTTCTTCAAATATCGGATGCGATGACAAATTTGGAACAAGTCCGCTCACCACCACCCCAAATAAAACAAGGTAATTCACACCGATTAACTCAGCCACCCCCCAAAAGAAATCTCACCCTGTTAGAAAAACACAATTTATCTACTGCAGTGGAGTCACAATATTTAGGTCGTATCGCTGAGGAGTGTCCTGTGCCCGGGGAGAGATCCACCACGCACTACCTCAAGCTTTTCACTGCTCGGCGCGACTTTAACAAAAAGCCCAAGTTATAAACTAGACTTAAAGCAGCGATCTTAAACACGACTGAACGCGTCATCACCTCGGGGGCTGATCCCTCGCGCTCCCAGTTGTAAGGCGCTGTTGATGGTAGAGTTGCAGTATCCCTTTATTTAGCTATTTCAAAAAAATCCCTGAATAAAACAGAAGCCAGCCTGCGACTTCCGACAAGTTTCAGCAAAAGTACTATATATACAGGGGTCTAACAACCACCCGGACTCGCTTGATACAGAATAAAATCTCAGACAGAAACTGGGGCAGAACGCATCCAAATGCATGAAAAGATACACACTTTAAAGGTTTTCTCATCTAAAAAAGTGGAACTGATGAATTGTTAGCGGGTAAAAGAATACTGCGACTCTAGCGGTTACAAACCCGCCGAGTTTGAAAACGTGATTCCAACAGCTCTGATTCAACTGGGTTTCGCTCAAAAATAATGCAAAATAATGTCAGCACTTTTAAGAAGGTCTTGCAAATTTAGGTTAAAAAAAAAAAAAACCCAGAAAACTGAAAGGAAGATAAGAATGCATATCTAAAATAAAGCAGGAGCACAAGAAGGACAATCAAAATTCCAAAAGCCCATATTAAAAAAATTAAGCTTGAAATGCCTTGGTTCCCTTGATTTCACTGCAGCCAGCTTACACACATACCCGAGCTATGTATTCTTCATCATTAAAAAATAGCTTTCTATACCCATAATATCTTGCTGCCTCTAGCTATAATTCAAAACCAGAAGTTGACGTGTTAACTATTTCAGACACAATACAAGTATTCTTCTGGTTTCTGAGTTCTTTCACCTGCTTTCAAACCTCTCCACAAGGAATGGATGTCTAAGTGCTGCTGGGTCTGGCCTCATCATCTCCCAGGAAAAATAAAATCCCCATGTATGGTTCTGGAACTTGATTCCTTGTAAAAATATTGTGTCTTGCGAAAAATTTTATCTGTTAATCACTATCCAAAAGAAGCAATTTCCTTTTCCAGTAACACATCCATATGCAGCAGGTGTTAGAAGGCAGCAGCATGAATTATTTTAGGCATGTGCCTGCAGACTGACCTTCCAGTACACAGCCTAATGAAGATCAGAAATCATCAAGCACTGTTACAAATAACCAAAAAACCTGGCATGTACGGTTAGCAAAATGGTCGAGTGACTTCAAAGACCTCTATCAATGCAGAAAAGGGCTGTATTAAAATCTAGAGCCTTCAAACATGTTAAGCATTTCCAAACACAGAAGGATGAGTATCAGATATGTTCAAGCACGTCACCACGCTGTTCCGAGGGAAAGGGAGTTGGCTTGGTCAGTCAGCTCGCAGCTGGCACAGGTCACTTCCACCAGCTCAGCAATTTAACAGTAAATCTAAACTGTAATTTTATCACCTTTGTAAAAACACTGTTTTAACTTGGTGAATAACAACGCATTACACCTCCGAGGGGCACTGGCACTGAATGGATCAGATCACGTTTTCCCCCAGGCCAGGTCCCTGCTCTGGTCCTGGACAGATCAGAGCCAGGAGAGGGGCAGTGCAGCACTTGTGATGCAGCAGCAGTGGTGCGGGTATCCTGCGTGAGCTTGGTCATCTCCGCCCACGGAGTGCAGCAGCAGCAGCAAGCAGCCCCATCCCCACCACTGTGGCCCGTGGTCCTGGCTGGCGGTGCTTGGCGGGGTCTGAGGAGGACTGTCCTGGATGACAGAGGCGGTGGAGGGGAGCGGTGAATGCACACACAGGCTGGTAAATGGGATTCATTAATCAGGCTCCAGCTGCTCCGCTTTACTAGAAGGAAGCTCTTTATAGACACTGCCTCATTTATTTATTTTTTTAAATGCCTAGATTAGTTTAGTGTGAAGCTGCTGAGAGATGTAATTTGTCTGAGCAGATGATCTATAGATCATTGAATGAACACTAAGCAGGCTCTCGCAGCCCACAAACGAAAGCCACCGTGCACTATCCTATGGCTACGGGACAGGAAAGACAAGCATATCTTCTCAAAATTTAGCTGCTCCTGGCAGCCCAGAGGTCAAAGAGTTGGCACCTCTTATGGCATGCTCAGTCCTGACTGCAGGCAGAACAGCAGCCTCTGCTTATGAAGAGCAGGGCCCTCAATTCAGCGGGAAATAGGAAAGTGATAACTAACCTGACATTCAGCTGGGGACAGGCATTCCTAACACAAACAGCCTTTTTTGCTCTCATCCGTGAATACATGCATATTCAAAAAATAAATTATCTTTCATTCAGATTAGTTACCAGAATATCTCTTCCTTTGCTGAAGCAGATTTGTTCCTATGGTTGTATCTACTGCTATTCTGGGACTTGGTATTGTCTTCCCACTATTGCTGCAGAAAATGTTCAGCAGCTAATTGCACAGTCAAGTCCTTTCACATAATTTTCACTTTGACAAGAGTAATTAAAAAAGCTAAACATCTCTAGAAGCAATTGATTAGGTCTGCAAGCAAAGCTGTGTTTGGCCAATTCTGAGATGCGCATGTACAGAACCGTAAGCTTTCACTAAATGCAACAAGGACCACGTTCCTCAATGTTTATGATTTAGTCTCATATTCTTTCAGGATCTCCTTCTTTGCACATTTCCTAACATATGTTATATTCATATATGTGCTGCACATATGCCATGCCTGCAAGATTCAGGAAAATTAACCTCATAGGTCAAGCTAAATAATATTTCCCTTCCATCTCCCATATTAGCACAGTCTCCAATTAACCTGTGTTTGCAAATGGACTCCAACATCTCCCATCATAAGAATGAAGGTAGATAAGATTATTTTGTCAGTAACTTTGAAAGACTATAAATAATGATGACTTCTGAATTTTGCCACCTTGTATACCTGCACCACAAAGAATTTCAAAGAGAACCCTGCCTGGAGACACACTCTCTGGGATACAGTGCTAAATCATCTGCTTGCTTGTCTTAAAATTGCTCCAAGTCCTCCAGAACAGGACTTCCAATATCATTAGATTTCAAACTACGTAACTGAAGTTATAAAGTAAAGGGCTCCAAAATTACTACAGATGTACCAAAATAATAAGCTTATGTACAGTAATGAAATGGAAGCTCTTGGAAGCCTGAGGTTACACACAAACTTAAGAGATGCTCCCTACACTTTCTTTAATAAAGCTAACAATTCCACTCTATAAAGAAAAGTTGAAAGGGTTTACTTTAAACCACTTCCTTCTCAGTAAGTTTTTGTCAGTTACTGAGTACGTCTATGAAAAATTGTCATGAAATCTGAAAGGTTTAAACCTAAGGGGAACATGGATCAACAACAAACCAGAAATTCCCTCCACACACAGAGGAGAGCTGTCAAACACCAGACACAATCTAGTGCCACCTAATGAGCAAGAAGGTGCTGGTGCTCTTCAGAGACAACAGCTCTGGCCTCCATGTGAGTATTGGGCATTAGCTGTTTATTAGAGGACAGGTTCATGGCAGAGGTCACCAGCACACATGAATCTCTGAATAAATCATAGAATGGTTTGGGTTGGAAGGGACTTCAAAAATCATCTCGTTCCAACGCCCCTGCCATGCGCAGGGACACCTCCCACTAGACCAAGTTGCTCAAAGCTCCATCTGACCTGGACAGTGCTATCTGAAAGAGACCTGGGCGCACTCATGCCTGTCTGCAGAGTGGATTCAAACAACAGAAATCTAGTGCCAGCAGCTCAGACTCGGGTCCCACTCTGTGGCAGCACCCTACATCAGTGCTCCAGGCAGAGCAGTAGAACAAGGACCCAAAACTAGTTCCTGGGGTACAGAAAGCCAAAGGTTGACCAAACATTCCTGCACAAGTTAAATGCCAAATCTTTCGAGGAAGGTCAAAGACAAAGAAAACTTTGAGTTTACTTTAGTAGATATGCTGAAAGAACCCACAGGAAGGTTTCCCACATTCACAAATGTGGTAATCTGGATGACAAATGTAACAAATTAAAACCAACTTATTAGTTAATAGACTATTTAATTACATACTATGAAGTATCACTTAAAGATCTGGGAATTTAACCAGTTATTTTCAAAAGGCGTGAAACATTCCTGAGCACAAGGGTTTTTTTAACATCTCAGCACTGTCCCCATGCATCTCCTTCTGCCTTACCTTGTTTATAGCTCTGTTCAGTAATAGTTTTACTTGTTTTCATGATGTCTTAATTTCCTGCAATAATACATCTGTCATAAATAATTAAGCAACGCATTTGCTGCTCACTGAAAGCTGAACAAGTGCTATAAATCAGTTCTGGGACCCTCTGTCAGCACAGACACCATCAGTGATCTGCTAATATTGGCATTTCTTTTTGCACAAGAGAAATGAGGCACAGAAACACCTGAGGAGCGTCTCAGCAGCACTGGGCTCCCTCACTCTGGTGCTGGCATTTTGGGAGAGCATTTGCCTGCGTCTTCTCTTAAACAGCAGGACTCCAAAGCCTGTTATCTCTTTTTCCCAGTGAGGGACATAAAACTTAAATGTACTATATTCTTCACATTCATTCATTGCCTTCTTTCTCATGTTCCTGGATTGTTTCCTCTCATCTCCTGCTCCATAGTCAGGAGGAGAGCAGACAAAGATAGCCTGAGTGTGCATCATTCCCTTCTCAGCACTAAAACCATGGGTCACTGTGGGTTGTCTGTTCTATTTCTACCTGTTCTCTCCTGCTGCCTCCAGTTCAACACACAATGCAGGCAACAGGATGGTAGCAAAGCACTGAAGGATCATCTGTAGTCAGGCCCATTACAGTCTCTGAAGGTTTATCTTGCTGATTCACATTCACCCTCAGATAGCTGGGCATGCTGCATTTCTCACTTTTTTGTATATGAAGACTGATGGAAGATAAGAACGAACTACAGAAACAGCAGCGATAATGCTTTCCTACAACACATGTGTATCAGGGGAAAGAAACAATAAACCAACTTTCCATTACCAGAGCATCACCACCTTTTAATTGGAACAAGGTTTCCAGTGCAAATGTTTTAAGGACAGCTTAGCTGCAGAGCACATGAGCCTCTCCAGCCTGGACGATCAGGCACGTTAGAAAACTAATCAAGCTCAGGTATCCAGTCAGGCCTAGGAAATGTCACAGTGGCAATTACAATTCCACGTGTCTTAATTTGAGAGTCTCCCCAACTCACTAGAAGGTGTAAAGCCTCAGAAATTTTTTTAAAGGTCAAAATGTAGAATAGTTCATCATAAAATTTCCCTACAAAGCACCCTCATGCAGAAACAAACCATATAATGTTCCTCGTTTTAAAGCTGGTGACAACATATTGTACATATTTTAAAAACATAACGCTTAGCAGCTGCACTGCCAGTCTGCAGAGTTTGCATCTATAGCTGTGATATTACCATGCTTTAGTATTCATAGCAGGCAACAGACTCATTCTTGGTCTTGTGAAAAATAATTGCAATTTGAAGCCAAAGTCTGACTGCAAAAAACACCCCAACATAATGCCTAGAGTTTCCAGAATTCAGGAACTCATAGTGGTCCGCCTATTGACTTAAGTCACTGAAATGACAAATTTCCTCTGATCTGTTTTCCAGAAGGCTTTCCAAGAAGTATATGACTCTTATATGAAACCTGGGAAAGGAAAAGCTTAAGTGGCCAAATAGCTTTTTCTTATCCCAAACAAATAGGCAGTGAACTAACCACAATCTTTTAACATAAAGCATGAGACACTCCTGTCTCATACAGCCTTGGAATTCCACTCCCCAGACAGAAGTCCATGGGTTGATGCATAGTTAGGTATTCATAGGAAGAGTAACTACTGGAAAGACTTTGCTTTCCTGGAGTGGTCGGACAGGCAGCCTCGACCCAGCTCTGCTGCAGTATGTGCTGCATTATACAGCCCAGCACAAACACATCAACTTGAATTAGAAATATTTGACAATCACTGCAGAACAGCAGAGACATTTGGTGCCAAGAGAGACCGGCTTCTGTGCATCATGGCACCAACCACCATACACACACTAAAACTCCCTGCCCCAGTGCAGCAGCTTTCCTGGCCAGCAAAGCTCCTGCCACCATGAAAGTTCAGACACGGACCTCTGTACGTACATATAGCAGGGTGAAGTCTCAGGGCAGACAACTATCTATAGTAAATACACAACGTGTACAGAGAGAGAGAGAGAAAAACAAACAAACAATCAAAACAAAACCAAACAACCCACCCACCACCAAAAAAAACCAAAACCAAAACACAAACCACAACACCACCAAAACCCACACAAACCAAAAAACCCACCAACCACCACCCACCAGAACTAACTGTTAAAATTTTCAGACCTGAATTCACCATAGGGCTTCAGAAGATGAACCTCATCTTGTAACAGGCAGCTGAAAGACTTTTAGTCACTGCAAGAAATGGTCAAATGATAGCAAACCTATGAGGGTTCATGCAGAAACTACATACAGCGGACGTTTTTAAGTCTCATTTTGTTTTTAAGTCTCATTCTTATTCTCCCCATCAGCTGCTTTCAAGGAGAGCTACAAAGTCAGAGAAGGGCACTGAGGAGGACTAAGGGCCTGGAAAATGCACACAAAATTCCAAAGTCAGAAGGAAGAGAGCGATTGTCACTTGAGAGGAGGATGAAAGAAGGACGGGATAAAAATATCAGAGTATCAGGCAACCTAGAGAAGACAGACTGGGAGCCTGTGCTTTCCCGGTTCATAAATGAAGAAAAGGAAACATTTAATCTAAAAAATAACACTGGCCAATCAAAACTTATATGAGGAAACACATTCTGCTTGAGTATGAGGTTCCAGAAATTCCTCCAGAAATTCAATTCAGTGCTCAACGATCCTTCTTGTCAGCAAGCATTGCTAAGTGCCTGATCTGAACTTAGGTGCAGCTAAGGCACATTATTTCTTCTTCTAGCACTGGATGGGGAGGACTGACTCCACAATTAGCCCTTCCATTCAGGCAGTGGGATGCGCAAGATAAGATGTCATTTCATTGGAGGGCTTATCAATGTGAGCAGAGTAAAAAGATTATCTAATGTGTCTTCAAGACAGTATCCCTCATTTCTGCATATCACTGTGATGTTTGTTCCTTTCAAACCAGCATGGCATTGTTGACTCCTGTATGGTGTCTGATCCATTAGCACTGCAAGACCTTTCTTGTACACCAGCTGTCTAGGCAGTTGTCTCTCATTCTGTATTTATGTAGCTGATTACTCCTATTTTCAAACATCTATCCGCATTTCTGCTTATTAACATGCATCCTTTCAGACAGTTTCTCCAATTTGTGAAGATCATTTTGAATTCGAAGGGTGTCCTCCAACATGCTTGCAGCTCTTCCCAGCTTGTTGTTGCCTGCAAATTTAATAAGCATGTTCTCCTTTCTATCAGAGAGATCATTACTGCAAATGCTGAATGCCACCAAACTGCCAAATACCCACCCTATGAGCAGATGTTTCACAGGAAAAAGTCTCATGAGGGAGCACTGAAAGCTTTACCAGAGATAAATGACATCTACTGCTTCTCCATTCACAAAGCCTGTTATCCTGTCATTAAAGGAAATTAGATTGATCTGACCTTGACAAATCTACACTGGGCATTATTCCTTTGCCCATGTGGATGTAGAAATATTTAGAGTTGTTACAATTAATAAGGCTTTACAGAAGCAATAATGAAAGGCCAGCTCCTTACAATGACTACTCATTTTATAAAGGAAATGGGAACTAATTTGGAGGGGATAAGAGAAGGTAAGAGTATGAGATCTTTCTTTTTGCACCTCCCTAAAACATGTAGCATTTGTTGGCCATCATATGCTGGGGCAATTCTGGAATAAATGGACCTTGAGTTTGAGGCAGGCCAGCCAATGCAAAGGAATTTATAGTCTCTTCTGCAATAAACCTGGAAAACACAATGTGGTGTACTGCATATTACTCTACATGTTAAGTGGAGTTTCTTAAATTCCTCAGAATTACACAGGAAACTGTTTTCACAAAACGTACTACAGATTAAAGAATATTCCAGAAATTTTAGCTAAATTTGCCTGAGAAAAAAAATACTTTATCCTCAACAGAAGGTTGTGGGTCTAATTGAAAAGATATTCAGCAGTGCATAGATGCTGACTGAACAAAACGTATTTGCAAGGATTTTGCCTTAACATGTAAAAAACCCCAAAAGCACACTCTGCTCCTAGAATAAAGGCACACAACTCTGCAGCCATAAGAAAGGAGGTGTATCTTGGCATTTAAGGGGGAAAAAAAACCAACCAAACAAAAAACCACAAACAAACCAACCACCACTCAGAACTCAGGCAGTTAAATATGTTAAAAGTTTCATGCACTTACTAAAGCAGACTCAAGGTTCAACACGCACTGTCAAGAAAGACAAGTCCAAACCCTTGTGGCCTATAGTACAACCACAAAGCAACTTGAACAAAGAAAACTCTATTTGCAAAGTTGCCTCAAGAAATAGACAAATGCACTAGAACACAAACTCCACGAGGCTGATGTGAATGAGTTCTCCCTGCCCACGCTGCAGGTACGTGCCTCTGCGGTGCACTCTGGGTCTGGGAGAGGCTGAGATGGGAGCAGGTTTGGCTATATTCACAAACTGAATACACAGGCAGTTTAGTTACACACAAGCTCAGACAGTATCCTTTACTCGCATGCACTTAATGATTTAGCCTGCAACCCCTTTCTATTATTGAGCAGCTTATTTTTCTATGGATCATTCCCTTCCGCAAGTCAAATTCCATTTTCTCTTGACTGCTGAAGTGCATCTGTAGTGATGTCAAATGTTTTCACAGACATTTTAGACTTGAGACCTATGAATAACACCACAGTTTGTTTTACAGGGTACAAAAGTATTTTTCCACTCTCTTTGTTTTTAAGAGCATGCAAACACAATTTTTGCAGAAAGATCCAAAAAGCAAATGTCCAACCCATAAAATACAGCCCCTCCAACTTGAACTTTGGCTGAAGACCAAGCAAGGCACATTTCAGCCATGAAACAAACTCATAAAAAGCTGAAAACAACAGCTTATAACCAAAGAACTTTGTGTAACCCCTGATAAATTGTGTGTAATGGAGCATAAAAAAGTATGTTGGAAGTCTATATACAGCATGTATAAATGACAAGTCAACAGCCATCACCATTACCTGTTTCACCAAACAGGAGCAAAGGGAGCCTTTCCAGCTCTTGGACTACCCTCATCATCCTCTCGAGAGGCATACTGTATGCTTCGTAGTCAGCACACCAAGAAGGAGAACACTGTGCCAGGACAAGGCGTTCTGGTCCTTTACACAGGAACATGAAGTATTTTCTCGGTTTTCCTTTTCAAATTTTACGGACTCCCCCTGCCAGTACATCCCCCTATCTATTAAATGGCCTAGAAATCAAACTGTGCTGAACGTACAAGTTCTCTTCGCTATGGGATAACTTGCATCCTGAAACTACTGAAAGCTTCTCTTTGATGCTAAACAGGATTAAAATACCTAGTCATCTTCACCATACCAGTGTTTTAACTGGCTTTGACACTTCACAAGATTTTCACCACGCATCATTCATTTTTTCCAGTGAATCTTCCCTCTTGTCAATTAAATACTGTGTAAATACAATATATCTATAGCCTTCTCACTTCCAAGCTATGTTTTTTTTCAAACAGAAAGATCAAAATCCTCACTGAAACCAATGCATAGCAACTCTCATATTTACCTCAAAAGGAAGAACTTGTTTCAAGTTTGAAAACCAAGGAAATGCTATCTCTGCCTCACGTACAGCCCCATGACCAACAGGAGCTTAGTGACATGCTTGCATCTCCCACCTGCACAGGCCAACAACGGGGTTTGACATGTAGGTGAAAATGAACACTTCCATCTGCCAGGCATGGCTGTGCTAGTCCCAAGACTCAAAACGGTTGTGACAAATGGAGGTTTTCAGGGACAAAAGGCCCACCTGAGTAAAGCTGCTGAATATTTTCTGGCCTCTTTAAAACCCCTTTTTCAAAACATCATTTAACAGAAGTAACACAACAACAGCTGCACTAACAGTTGAAGTGAATTTGGCTAAAAATATATTCAAAGAAAACATGTAGGTGTTCTGTGCTCCGATATCTAAGTACAGAGGCCCAAGAGTCATTGTCTTCTCCTCCCTGCATGACAATTAACTTTCAAGGGCTTTTATCGCTCACCTTTGAGGTGAACCAACAGTCATCACACACTGAGTTTATAATTTAAACAGAAAACAAAACAAAAAAAAAAAAAAGGGGGACACAAAAAAACACACAAGAAAAGCAGCCAAGCGAGAATTCCCCCCCGAGTGCAATCCTCCTTCTAAATTTGCAGTATTAACCAGGACAAACAGTGGTCTGATTATAGTGCTTTGTATGAGACCATGGCTACTTCCAGAGAACCCAGTATCAGCTCCAGTAAAATAACCACACATAGCAGAGACAAAGTCCAAACATCATCTGGACATGCTTACTTTATCCACAGCACCAACTCAAAAAATCAGGTGAACTTGGTGCCACAAGCCTCTGTTGGAAAATAGTGGCATTTCCATTTACTTTAGGTTTTGAACAGGTACTCTCTACGTATCTCAATCCAATGTTATAAAATACATTCCTGGAAGTCATATTGTTAAATACCACTGGAAAAAAAAATAAAGTTAAATACTGAGTAATATACACAATGAAGGGCCATCTGAAAAGCAAAGCAGGACTGCAGGTCCATTCCAGCTTGTACTAAATGAAATAGAAAATATTCTGTAATTATTTCTATTTAATACCATATGAATGCCCCTATTGTGAAGGCTTAATGTTTTGATGCATCAAAGAAACATAAATGACATTCAAGGCCAGGTCTAGGCTACCATTCATATATAAATGTAAAGCCATCATCCACTCCAAAATGTGCTTTGGTTTGATTCAGTAGTCATGTATCAGTAAAGTGTGCAAGGCAAAAGACATTTCTATGACTTAAAACTTTCAGTAAGCATCCTACGGTGTTTTCACACAAACAAAATAAATGAGATTTGTCTTTGGCATAGACAAAGCACTGTTTCTCACAAGGGGCTAAATACAGCATCCAATTAAAAGTACACCACTGCTTTTCAGCTATGGATACATAGACATCTTACGAGAGTAAAAGCATCCATGAACAGATGCTTTTTTATTATTATTATTTATTTTTAAACCAAATATGTTCACCATCAAAAAAGATTGACTAATGTTTTAAGCAAACAAATTTCATACTCTTGGTTGTTCATAAAAATGAGCTTGATAATCTTATATTACAGTATCATTTAGAGGCACCAATATAACAAACAGATAAAGAAACAGAAAAATCTTCCTTGTTACCACTTCATTGCTTTTTACAACTGCTCAGCTGAAATGCCAAAAGCTCCAGCAGACCTCATACTTTTCCTCCATCTGATGCCAGTACTAGTAGTAGCAAGCAGCAGCACGACAAACCATATTATTTTATCAGCTTCTTCCTGGCATTCCTTTCCATCTGCAAAGAATGTTACCATCACTGCTACAGGATATTTTAAATGTCTCCTTAAAATACTCACAGCAGCCTCTGTAAATAGCCACAACTGATTAATAACTGGGCATAGATGCAACTAATTTGCAACTAGATTTGGAACATAAAAGGTAAGCTCTACAACAATTGGTAGTGAGCTAATAACAGCCAAGGAAGATCACCTGTATAGAATTACTCAGATGACTGAATGAGCTGGGATCCAGCAAAGTGTATTTGAATGTACTTAAGGGCAGGTGTTCATGAGCACAAACCCAAGTTGTACTAATGAAACAGAAGTTTGCATCCTGGGAATCAGAGGTCATGAGAGGGATTCAAAGGCCATCATGGAAGACCATGCTCCCAGCTCAGTGCTGTGGGTGAAAGGAATGAAATGCCGCTTCTCTTCTTGGCCCTGGTCCCTTGGTTTTAGAAAACATACTGAGAAATGTGGAAGATCAGTTAAGAACTACAAAAATTATCTCCGATCAGAAACATCAAGACTGACCCATTTCTCTACAACAAAAAGGACCAACTTTCAGCTTGTCTAACTCCTACGCTCTGTCTTGCCTCTCAGGGAGACCGCATTAAATAGCAGGAGCCTCCAAGCCCAGCTGACAGGTTACAACATCCAGTTTCTCAACCCAAAAAATGCGTAAGTGAAGCCTGAAATAAATACGGATTTGTAGAAGTAATGATTACTTGCCATTTCTACAGATCACATAGGAGACGGGTAAATTCTCTACTATTTAGTCTTCAAATCATGATTTGATAGCCTCCGTAAAAGCTACATGTGAGCTCATCCACAGCTGTTAAAAGTAGATGCAGAAATTACTAGCTGAACATATACAGCCTGTGCTGTGCAGGTCAGAGTAGAAGACTATACTGATCTGATTTCTGGCCTTAAAATCTATGAATCTACACTGAAGATAAAATTTTAAGCAGGTAGTTTTACTGTTTTTCTATATCACCAAGCCAGTAAGCACACCCTCTCTCAAAGAATGTGTATTAAATATATCACCTTCTCAACATTTGCCACTGTGCCAGATAACTTACATGGACACTCAAACACAGGGACTCCCTTGTGAAGACAAGACAGTAACTGGCTACACAACTGAGTCTGAACAATGTGCATGGCAAGAGAGACTGCTCAGCCCTGCTGAGCAGCAGTAAGTGGGATAAACAAGGAGCCATGGTGTAGAGGCAGAAGTCTGAGCTAACACCATGGTCTTCATGCAAACCACTGGCCCCAGTGGCCCCAGGATGTCCCTAAAGACTGGCAACATGCTCAAAACCCAGAGTGAGCTTGTCTGAAGTTACCTCTCCAGGCTCAGAAGCCACCACTCACTGAAGGCTAGAAGATGACACCAGAAAGGGATCACTGTATATTTACACTGTTCTTACATCCTCCATAGGTCTTTGTACTGAGCATTGCTAGATAAGGGATTTGGAGCTAGGCAGACCTTTGACCTAGCAGCTGATGTTGATTGATAAACAATGTTGGCTTTAACAATAAATAAAAAAGACAAATGACAATGCTGTGACCTGTTGTCAGTAGCTACCCAAACAAACTCACATGACTCCTGTAAGTGCTGGAGCAAGAAGGGGCATGGCTATAAATGCAGAAAAAGATCTGTTGTCTAGTCTATACATGGTGTTTGCTCTCACAGCATCCCTCATATCTTGTGTCTGCAACATTCAGTTACAAAGCAGGCAGCATTTAGATATTTTACGGGAAAGTGCAGAATCCATTTATACCTAAAAGTATGTGTGATGAGTAGGACATCAAAAGTAAAGCTGCACAATCACTGTGGTTAATATTTCAGCCCGTCTCTTAATGATGCAACCCCAATGCCTCAAGTACAGGGGTTTTCCTACACAGCATTTTACATGTACTGTTCACTGATTGAATTTGTCAAGCTAGTCAAGGTAGAATTGCAGAAAATTAGTATTTACCTGTGCTGCAATACCTGGGACTGATCATACCAAATTACACATAATCACTATGTGCAGTGTTTGGGGACAGACAGGCAAAACAAGAAACCAGGATGCAGAAACAGATGCAAGGCAGCAGCAGAAAAGCCCCAGGTCCAGCTTTTGGGATGGAACCCTGCTGCCCAGCTCTGCAAGGTGGCTGTTTTCCAGACTTGCACAACATCAAGTCTGTTCCCACAGGGTGGCCCAGAGCAGCTGTATTTGGAGCTGAGCTGCTGTTGAGGCATCGCTGAGGTTATGAAGCAAAGAAGGTAGAGCTGAAAAAGGGAGTCAACACCTGCCACTCCACTCCCACAGCCCAGAACACAACACCATAATGACAGGCAGCAGAGCTGGGGCACAAATAATTATATATGTATCTATCTGTACGACATGCATACCTTAGGGATATAAAGCAACTATCTTTAGAAGGAGCAGGGCAGCCTTGAGACACTTCAGACTTAGGGTCCTTGCTCACCTGAAGTGCCACAAACCAAACTTCACCAGCCCCAGCTCACAGCAGCAAGCTTCCCCCACCCCCTCAAACAAACACCAAGTTCCTTCTACCTTTAGAAATCAAAAGGTGCAAATTGTTTGTTTATCACGTATCACTTCACAGGTAGTTGGCCTAATACTGCCTGAGCTCTTTCCTTCTGCAAGGTCACTTTTGAAGTGGTTTTCTTCCTTAAGCCCTTTGAAATTCTGTGCAAGACAAACCAAGATATATTTCAGCTAGAAAAGCCTCTAGATGGGTCACCTAGTCTCCTCCTTTGCCTAATAGAAGCTGTGCCCAGCACTTCAAAAACAAAACCTAATTTTTTAAAATAACAAGCCAAAAATGAAACACATTGCTGATGACAGCATTGATTTTTTTTTTTCTGTTTTCTCCGCATTTTATTTTGAGATGGGATTTTTTTGGTTTTTTTTATTTTATTAGAGTAAATGACATATTTCCAAAAGCTGGAAAAGAGCATCTTTTAGCTGACAATTGAACTGAACATTAAATGAAATCTGCAAAGCCATTTTCCCCATGCACAATCAAAAGCTGACAGACAGGGAAGCACAGAGTGCATAAAAAAACCACACAAGCAAGCTGAGGGAGAAAGTGTAGAACAGCCATCCTGAATCAGCTCCGAGCTGCTCTAATGGAATTAGGGTCACCCTGACAGAAACACAGTCAGATCACAGAGAAAATTTAATCATTTCTTACTGCAGTCTGTAAAAGCCAGGGATGATCTGAAAGTATTTTTTGCCAAATTAGCACTTCTGCGACCACTGTTCACGCACACGTGTCCCTTCCCACTCGGCCTCCCCCAGCACGGCTCAGGGAGGCACCCAGCAAGCCCCTCTTTTTCTGGCAGACTGCCACACCTTTAACCTTTGGACGCCCCCTCAATCCCCCGGTGATGACATTACTCTCAGCCCCTGAGAACTCCATTCCCGGAGCAGCACGCGCCGGGCGCTGGCTCCATCGGGCGATACACACACGACCTGCTCAATGGCGGGCATCAGCGCCTCGCTCTGCCAGCTGCCTCACCGGCAGCGAGCTACAGCAGCAACACTGAAACATGGTGTGACAACAGCACAGGCAGGAAGGCGGGAATGCCCCGGTTCTGGGTGCTCTAAGCCATGGGGCAGCCTGCGCCAGGATTGCAGCACAGCTAGCTCATCCCCAGCCCCCCTGCCCTGCCTTCCAGCCTCGCTGTTCCAATAACAAGTGATTTTAGGACCTGGCTCCAGGAATTCATGGGATAACCCTGCTCCCATTATCAGTGATTTTAACACGGGAAATCTAGGAAAGTTTTGTAGATATGGAGCCGACCCATCCCACCACTGCCTCCAAGTTGTGCTGCAATGGGGAAAACAAGAATCACAGGGAAATCTCAGGAACAGCTGGAGGCAACAGGATACTTACAGGGACCAAACAACTGAAGAGGGGGTATGTGGGGTGCTCCTTTCACAGCATCCCTGTCCAGCTTTTACAGTAAGCTCCGGTGTGCATATATCATCATATGCCCATCCCTGCTGTCCTGAAGTAGGACTCCCCAGTGCCATATTCACTACTGCATCCTGCCCATCTGCATCACTGATGGCAAGAGATGAAATATGCATGGTTTGGGGATGACTTCTTTCACCCCTGTGGAGGCACAGAGCAGGCCCTTTCACACAGCTCCCTGACACTGAGAGTCAGTGGCCAGATTCAGTGAGGTAATATAATAGAAAAGCTGTAAGTTGCTAAAATACACAGAGCAACACCTTCCATTCTAGGAAACCCTTGTTTAAGCCATGGTGGCTGTGGCAGTTAAAAGGTCATTGTCCTCTGGATCTGCCTTCCAGATTAGGAAAAAGCAATTCCGAGTCAGTCTGCTCCAGAGAAAAAGGCATACATACAGATGCGCGTGCTTCTCAACACAGAAGCATTCCACATCTGAGACACCGACATTTGGATCTGGGCACGTGAAACAGAGCCAATCTTGTTAAATTTATACATGTGGAAGTATTCCACAAAATTAGCAAACCATGTCTACTGCAAGTTGTCCTCATTCCAAGAACTGTCCTAGGACATCTCAAGCTCCAGTAGCTTCTGCATACCTGATGGAGCAATGCCATTCTCCTTTGAAGGGGCAGGATAAATATTATGAACCTTAGGGAATTTTTATACACCTCAGAACATTGAACATACACTTCTCTGTGCCAGACACTCCAAAATAAGCTACAATGTGTAGTCATAAAGTGATCTGAATAAGCATCTTCCAGCATCACCAGCAGCCAAGGAAGAAAGCTGAGGAAGGAAACAGCTGCTGCCTCCAGTATAACTGGGTAGCTCAGACCCACAGACAGAGTGTACACTAATCTGCTGCCTTGTGCAAGTCATCCCTAGTGCTGACAAAAATAGTGAATTTTTATCTTTCTTCACATTTGCCCCCCTTCCCCTTCTCTCCAGCTTCTCTGAATTTACTCCTTGTTTGGTCAAGGATATTTAGGATTCCCAGCTTGTCTTCTCCAGTCAGGCTCCTACAAACATCTATCAAGATCTTCTTCAACTTCCAAGAAATTACATCTTAATTATAAGCCTGGTGACTTACACTGGAGTGAGAAGCAGATGGCTGGTGGCAGCTCAGGAGGTGCATCACAGTCACCTCTGTGCTCCAACCCAAGCATCCCAGGAGCCCTGGCCACTTTCAGAGGTATGGAGTATTCATAACTGACAGAGTCTGCAATGAACATACAAACGTTTGGACACTGAAAAACTGGTTACTGGTTAAATAAAAGGGGAGGAGGGCTGCACAAATACTTGGGGATAGCTGTACAAATACAGAAGTTACAAAAACCAAGACAATGCAAAGAACCCCAAGGTTTCCTGAACTCTGCCTATCTCATTTAATGGCAAATTCCTACTTTAAAGTATTTTCAGTAGTTCACCATCAGCAAAGTTTCCCTCCTCTTGTCAGTCGACAACAGCATTTTTTGCAGAGCTTTCTCCTTGATTTGGATGGGGCTAATCAAAGCCAGTCACAATGGCACTATAAGACTATCAAGACAACACGCATGGGCACAACAGCTTAAAGCATGACCACAAGGAAGCATATGACTCCAATTCTGCTGAAGTACAGGTGTAGGAGAGCTACACCAGAAGGTAAAAAACTTGCACCCTTTCCCCAACAGCTCTCCATCACCTGCTGACTTGGGAGACATGTCTTATTACTACACAAATTATGAGAGCTGGTAAAAGAACAAGGAAAATTAAGTTACAGGGATTACTGTGACCCCAATATTTCTCTGTTCCTCCACCCTCAATCTTCTTTACTCCTCTGTACATGTTAGAAATCAAATTGTCAGGTTTTGATCTTGCAGCTGGAACAGAAACTCTTCCTGCATCTGAGTAAGTCACCAGCCTTTTTAGTTCTATTCACGACCCTTCACATATGTACTGTTTATCTGCATTGCACATGTTAGCAAATAAGAGATTTGGGATGGGGGAGTAAGGGGGACCCCACAGTCCTCAGAGTTTCCAGTACAATCCAAGAATGTTTAATATTTGTTCAAAGAAATTTGGCAAGATACTTAAGCTTTCCAAAACAGAGTGTTACTTACTGTCCGCCCCTGCTAAAGGCAGCATCAAGCAGCAGAGAATGGCTGCTGGCACAGTGAGTACTGGGACACAGAAGTTAGGCACCATATTCCAAAGTAGAGCGAGTCCTCTTCAGTCTGAGGCAAGTGGTCAGTACATCCAGTGTCACGGACACAGACTTACTCCTGCAAATCAAGAGAGAAAGAAAAGGAAAATGATCAAATGTGACACACAGTTTAAATGCCCATATATCAAACTACATTGTAAAGACATTGGTACAGATACTTTTAAAGTGAAATCTAACTGTCTTTCCTGCTTGAGCATTAGAGCTCTGCATTGATGTCCTCCAATCCAATAAGCTGTTTTCCATGATCACGAGGCTTAAATGCACACCTGTCTCCAAGTTTACTGTCATGTCCGGTCTCCATTATGACCTATAAATACATCCTTTAATTGTTCTTATTCACAACAAGTAGTTCTGAGGTTGCACGTTACAATACAAGAAACGGTCTTCAGCTTGTGTAACTCTTCTTTGTCCATCTGCCCAATAGAGACATGCTCAGTTGCATAGATAGGGTGGTTTGCAGTCAACTCAGACGTTAACCGTTGCTTGGCCCATCCACCTGTGCTGGTATACACCAGACAAGTCTTGGCAGATCCAAGCAGGAGAAACAGAAGCTGAACTGGATCAGCTGAGAGTTCACAGGGCTACCAGAGTCACAGCAGATGCCAGCCCAAGTGGACCCCGAGAGTATCCCTGAAGCAAAGAATCTGGAAGTGTGCAGGCTGCACATGGCATGTGCCACCATTCCTACTCATGTTGGCAGACATTTCAAAACCATGTTCAAGACTGCTCTAACAAAGGTATTTTTGCATTTTAATGGGCTTTTGGAAGAGGAAGTGTCATCTTTTTGGGTTTATGTGGTTTTGATTGTTTGTTGGGCTTTTTTTGTTTTGGGGGGTTTTTTGTTTGTTTGTTTGTTTTGAGAACCACTTTTGATGGAAGTATCGCATATTACAAACGAGTTTACTTCTGACAAAATACAGTGCTTAAAGAATGCCAGCAATGACAGTGCTGAGGGAAATCCACAAGAAATCTCAAGAGAATCTACCTGGGCAAATATTTACATAGCATTGTACTAACAAACAGCAGATCATGATTCTTCTCCATTCTGTTACTGTATTTGCACAGTAAATCTTTTCACACATTATAATATCACAAAACATAGAGAAATCTTTATTTATGCAATGTCTTCTGCAGCCAAGACATCTGAAAATACTTTACAAAATAACCTAGTTCTAACCCAGATGCGGAGAGAATACTGATCATCTCATCCTGTTTTTATTATCTCAATGAGAAAGCATAAATCCAAGTAAGCTCAGCAGCAAGGGTTTGAATACTGCAAAAGAGGCTCTTCATACCAGCCGCACACTCAATTCTTTGTTGCTCTCCAATCTCCATCTCCTCATTCATCTCTCACCAAAGAATTACTAAAAGCACCATTAACATGTCTTACACCGCAGAGACAGACACCGATAGTTGTATCTTTGTATCTGCATAAGCTGTATTCCAATGGGAAACTCCATTCAGTCCCTGAGCCACTTTCCCAGTGCTACTCAGCTCTCCAGACAGGGCCCACATGGCCATGGGAAGAAGTGCTGGGATTAAGAGTGAACATTATGTCTCTAAATTCTGTGTGTCCAGTGCTAATTTGCACAGCGTGGAGAAGCAAACCCGCTGAAGCACACATTAAGTAGCATTATACCTGGCTCAACAGCAGCCAGAATTTTTAAGAGCCTACTCTTGGTGGGGGGGAATGGGAACAACAGACCAAGGTCTGAAATTACTGTGTCAAAACTAATGACGTGTGTCAAACTCTCTCAGATTAGGACAGAGAACAAGTTTTACAGGTGGTGCTGAAAATATCTCAGGTCTGTATCAGACCAGGCCAGGGATGAATAGCTTTCGGAGAGCTTTTCCTCTTTCATTCACTTCCATTAACAACAAAAGCACCTGATCTAATGGTGTATTTTGAGTGCAGATTGCTCAGAAGTCACGTGAATGGCACCTCCACAGCCCTCATTCAGGAGTAACTCTCAGGAACACAAAAACCACAGCTGAAGAATAGATCTGTCTCTCAATTTCTCTCTTCTTTCAGCAAATGTGATCAAGGTTCTCTCCAGTTTCAAGCTTGACAGATTTATAACTTTCCTCTCAAGCCCATGAGATACATACAGCACGCATCACGCAAAACTGATGAATTGTCACAGTTATTCCACCAGACGCTTTATAGACTTGATCTTTTTGAAGCTGTTTAGTGGTCTATAGTAATTTACCATCTGGTAGAAAAGCCAGATTTTCTTACGCAAGACTGCTGTCTGTCCCTTCAAAGTTAATAAAGCACCTTTGGTCCCTAATGGCATCAAACTTCGCCACTTCCTCTTCCCACAGTCGCTCTGCCTATGGAAAAGTTGTTCGCATTCAATATTTAAAGCCCTTTAAATTGGCATGGTTTAAAATTTTATAGATGTCAGTAACTGTCATTCCCTTTTTAAATTGAAAATATGAAAAAGCCTCTCCCAGTGGTTCAGCTCTCCTGCTTTTAGAAGTGAGGTGCCTTCCCCCAACAAGACAACACAGTATTCAAAGCAAGGTGACAGGGTGTTAGCTGAAGCTCAGTCAACCCTTCAAAGGCCAGTGTTACTCTGACAGTTTTGAACAGCTGTCTTGAACCACTGCCAAAGGCTTTCCTTCCTGGGGCAGAAAGCAGCTACAAACCAGGTACCATTGGCAGACTTTGGTAACAAGCTAAACAGATAAGAGAGTCGGTCTTGCCTCGGTAAAACCAAGCCCAACAGCAGCAAGCCAGCTAATGCTCTTAAGACTCCCAGGGTGTCTTTCACTCCAAAAACCTCATGACTCTTCAGGCTGCCTCATCGCATCTGGAATTATCTCCAGACAACCACCAGATGACCTCAAGTTCCTTCACTTGAAGGCCTCCTTTAATCTCATCACCACTTTGACTAGCATCCCACAACTAATACTGCATTTGGGAGCCCAGACACTGTGGAAGGTTTTTCAAACATACACACACATTCTCATTACTACTTCTGCATCTAGTCCTGGCAATATTATAAACTCTAGACCATGTAACCCAAAAGGAGGCTGAGGCTAAAGCATTCCAGATGGCTTTGTAAAAACAGCTTTGAATTTAGCAAGCTAAACTCCTGCCTCTGCTGCAAACTCAATGTTAGAACTACCAAGTGCTAGTTTGGCAGAAAACTAGAAAGCAGGAAAGCACAACCAAAAAAAATAGCAAACTTCATTTAAATATAGCTGATTTTGCCGTGGGGCGGGTAGATGGAAAAGAGGCCGCCTTGAGAACACTTTTGAAACCTACATGGTTTGATTCTTTCAGACAAGCAGAAAAAGATGGACTCATCTAAAACTGAGCCAAGAATACCAACAGCTCATATGGTACTAGGAAATTCTGGCAACGAGCATGTCCCACAGGAGATGGCAAAGAGATTAGAAAAAAGCAGTCAACTTTAAAGAGTCAAGAGGAATTTCAGACCAGCACTGAATAGCTCCTGTCCTCTATAAACTCCTCTGGAAGCTAAACTGAAGCAAGTGTCAACATGGGTCACTAGGCATGAACAGCATGGTGAAGAAAAGCCTCCCAATGTAAGCCTGACTGTTCCAAACCAGGGACAGAAATATTGCACTAACATCACTTCTTAAGTTTAAGCTACTTTGCATCCCAAAGTATCTAACAAGTCAGCACAATCATGTTCCCTCCAGGAACCTCTGTACATCCACAGCACTGCCAGGTTCAGTTGTGTGTGTGATTACTGACACTGTATTTGCTGTGAAACACGGTTAAGAGACTCTAGAAAGTTACAGAGGAGGAAGGTAAGCCCAGCACATAAGCAATATCCTTACCTGACCTGGAGTCATAACAGTACCTTTTCATAAAGGAACCTGAAACAACTGTGTTTGCTTTTCAAGGTGGATACCTCTTCAATGTTCTCAAAGTGAGCCCAGGGATGCAAGTCAGAAGATACCAACTGGATGCCACCCAGATGACAGTAAAGAAGGGGCTAAAACTGCATCAGCTTCTCCCAACTCTAATGCATGTGCAACACACAACAAAACCAAATTTTCCTTCTGGACACCTACACACAACTTTGTACTTTACACAAATAGCCTGAAGGGGAACCAGTGCTCCAGAGGGATGCCACAACTTTGAGGTATCACACAAAGGATGATAATTCAGAACTGACAGAGCGAGAAGAGGGCACATGCCACACAGCGCAGTGAGGCAGATATTCACTCTATTAAAAAGGAGAACAATAATTGGCTACAGCTCAACTACTTCACTCTGTATATAACGCCTTATCTGTGCTCTGAAGGAGGAATATGAAAACCATGATGCACCATATAATTCAAGATCATCATACTGCACACATTAAAAGTTGTAGAAGCACAGTTACACACAAGTTAATGACTTCTGAATGTTTCACTTCACTGCATTAGTATTCCTTTAGCATAGATTTCTTCGTGCTTTTCTGCGAGAAATATAATATAAAGAGACTTGGGGAGTACAGCAATATGGCCAAAAAAAGATGAAATGAGTCTCATTTCACTCCAAACTCCCACATGCAGGGAGCAACGTATTACAGGGACTCAGTGGGGAGATATATGAAGATGGCAACACCAGCAGAGAGTTAGGGAGGAACTTCACATGAACTTGCAATAGTGTAGAAAGGCCAGAAGCTGAAGTGACTGCTACATGAGCAAAGGTATCACCTCCAGGACTCAGGTGTGAGCAGGCCTAGAGCATCAGTTTGAAGACTCTCAAACCATCTGGAGAGAAGGGATGAGTAAAGCAATTCAGGAACGAGAAACGATAAAAATCTCTGTCAAGTCGCAAGTGCTAGACAGACTGGCTAAGCAAGATGGGGATTTGATAACCATCTGTGAGTACATGAAGGATACAAACACCAAGAAAGGAGTGGGGGAGTATAATTAGCCACGGGCATGTAACTATGAGTAATGGAATGAGACGGAGCAAAAGAAAATCTATGTTGATTGTTCTTAGTGAACTCTCCAAGAAAGAAAAAATTCAGAAGAGAGAACAGACCCCCAGCAAGCAAATGTTTCATCATTTGTTTGGATGGAAATTAAAAAAAAGGGGTGGGGGGTGGAGAAGCAGTACCCCAAAATATCCCATGGTCTAGAACAACAAAAAACAATATAAAATCTGAACAGAGGCAGATTGGTAAAGGGGAATACATATAACAGTGAGAATATTTCTGAAGTACTTCTGAATCATTCTCCTTATTTTGTCAGAGCATTAAAAAAAAAAAAAAACCAAACAACACCCCCCACACAAAAAAAAACCCCACAAAACCACAAAGTATGAAGACTTTAGCAATAAGCTGGTCTTTGTGATCCTGAACACACAACCACAACTCGACCCAAGGAGAGGAGTAGAGGGAGAGAAGCTTTTAAGCAGGATGCAAGCACAGCTTGGATACTCCTGACAGCCTTACTGGCTACATTTGCTTCTGAAGATATTAATTTCTGAAGGTGTTACTGCCTGCAGACAATCCTAGATAAAAAGGGGGATTTTTTCCACTAGAACAAGGATTCTGAAGGGCCCCATTAAATAACTACAGTGATAAATCAAAATATCCACTTAAAATACAGATCAGCCTTGAGCCTCACAAGCCCGGCCATCATTCACAGGGAGCACTAAATACAGATAGCTGTAGATCACCCTGCCCAAGTGCACAGGCTCTTAACGCCTGCTGTAAAGTCTCCTTAAAATAAGTAAACTATTGCATATCACCCTTATAACAGAGGTCTTTTACATTTACAAAACAGGCCCAGCAGTGCAACCAGATGCACAGATTAAAGATCCACAGCAGTAGAATATCCTACAAAAATTAAAAAGAAATTCAGCTATTCTTGAGCAATCAGCAAACTTCACTATTGTGGAGGAACGTGCTCAGGAGTCAACCACTTCCACAAAGTAAGAATTCCTGTGCTTCTTCTAGAAATCACTACACAAGACAATATATTCTTAATAAAAATGATCTTGCCATTACAGGTTGCATCCAGCACAACAGAAAAATAGTGTCAAGATTAAAATCACAAGGTACTAAGTCCACTCCTGTAAACCCCACTCCTTGGCATCAAGTTCCACACACTCAGGATGTAGAACAGAAAGTTTTAAGCTTAGAGGGAGAGCAGAGAAACACAGTCTTTCTGGGCTTGCTGCTTACAACACAAGGCAGCTGACTGCTCCTTACTGTACTTCTGTGGTACTGTTATTCCTTCATCTGGCTCCAGCGAAGCCAAACACACTGGTGGTTCTGCATCTCTCAGACTGACAGAACTGTCAAAGCAGTGCAAATACAGAATCCCCTGAGCACCAAACCTAACTTTAACCAAAACACCAAGAACACAAATGATAGGTCAGGTGAGGGATAATCTCTGCTTCCTTCCTTTCATGGATTTGCATGGTATTACTGGCTTGAGACCAACCTAAATCCTAACTCAATCCTAAATCAAAACTAAAACAGTTTCTTTGTAAGAATGCTTTTGCTCTAGCCCCATGTCTACTCAGCTGCCTTAGTGGCCTCAGCATGGAAGTTTCTCAGAGCCCTGGGCTCTGAAAAAATAGTAAACCCATTCTCCGGCTTGGACAATCTTCCATTGCAAAATCCATGAAAGCTGGACTCTGAGAACATGATATCTCGGATGTACTGTTATCTTCTCAGTAATTTTTGCTTCCACCAGAGTATAAGGTATATATAAAACTTTATTCTTAAAAAAAAAAAAAAAGTGGCTCTTTTAGTTAAAAAAAAACCCCTCTCTTCTGCTGGAAGTTCAGTTATGTTTTACATAACATAGCATACCATTGGGGTCTGCTCACTTAATGCTTTTCAGATTAATAGTTTATTCCAAATCTGCTTTTACCAAGACCTCAATTTCTGAAATTTGCTTATCTTTTATATTTAGAAAGACTGGGCACAATACTAGTGCCAAGTCTTCCACAACATTTTTAGCAGTTAAAAACTTTACCATCAAAGTCCTAATTTCCCTTTTTGGCAGTACCCTTCTCTTCCTGTCTTTAACCCCGCATCATCCATTAAGTCCGGTTTTCACACAAGACAATGGCACTGATTTACCTAAATTATTTATCTTCTATGTATAATCCCTAGTCCTCCAAAGTCCACCTTGGATCTTTCAATTTTCCTTTTATACTCGTTATCCTTTATACGCTTTACTACTAATACCTGGGAGTTGGGTTTCCAAATTTTCAGCTCAAACAGCTTCTCAAGCCTGTCATGTAGCTAGTGCGAATTACTCCCAGCCTTGCTAATTTAACTGCTTTTCCCATCTTGCTTTCTTATGTTCTGCTGTTGGTTTCAAACCACATCAAGGAACTGGTTCCCTTCCCTCCCACCCTCCTTTTATTTTCTACTCCTACTTTCTCCCATTTTAATTTTAGGGATGCTTTGAGTAACTTGTTCACTTTCTTTTAAGTTGTTCTTTATGAAGTTTAGAATCCTTCTCAACATTTTGATCTTCTTCTTGTCCACTGTGAGCCCAATGACTGTACTCATGCACTAGGCACACTGTAGCCATGGCCCCTCCTGCAGATGTATGTGAGGATGCTATAAACAACTTTAACCTTGCTGACTCAGCAGCAGCTCGACAAATACACAGGTGATTAAAAACAGCAGAGAGACTACTTGTGACTGGAGCTATTCTGTCAGGCTCTGGAAAGCGTGCTCGCACTGGTGACAAAACCTCCACCCCCTGTCTTGCAGCTGCTGTCATGTGTGGCAATCCAGTAAAAAGGACGTACTGCTTTGACCCTGCTGACAGAGACAATAACCCTTCTCCACAGGTCCACCAATAGCCCGTGAAGTAGCAAGTTCACAAACACATCTTGGCTGCCATCCTTGCTCAATATGGTCACCACCAGTACAGGAGCAGCACCACTACCTCACACCGGATCCCAGTCCCAGCCAGCCTATGTCAGCCAGTGCAGAGGCTGTGCAGGAGAAGACAGCAGCAGGTTGCCACAGGGCTGGCTTCTTCCTAACGTCATCATTTAGCAGACAACTTATGCCCTACTGGAGGGTTTATATATCTAATTAAACTTTCTCTAGTTCTCATCCTGTGAATCTATGAACATTTTCAATGCTAGAGTTTGGAATTATTCTCTCCTGAAGGGTTTTGAAGTTAATTATATCACAGTTGTTATTACTGTCTCAACCACAGATACTGCTTGAACCCCATTATTGTGTGTGTTACTGAGGGCTAAAATAAGAATAGCTGCTGCTTTGGTGTGCTCTGGAGCTAGCCTTTCCTACAAACTGCTTCTCTAACCTTTGCCCAAACATTATGCATGCTCAGTTTATACGCAGGTAGTTAACACAGCCCAGTAGGCTAAATGAGCTTATTACATTTATTAAACTGAATTCTCCCCATACAGAACACCCCAAGCACCCTGCCATCCTCCAGCTCTGAAGGCATTTGGCTGCTGCCACAGAAGACAGCACCCAGAAATTCCCTTTGCAACTAATAAGCAGGAACTATGAAAGCAAAATTTTCATGCAGTTGTCTTTTGTATAAAAAACTGAAAATCACTCCTGTAACCTAAAAAGAAACGAAGCTGCAATCAAGCTTACTGTAACAAGACATTAAATGTATGATTACTCCTTTTTTTCCCCCCCTTCTAAGGCCCCTTTGCTTTGCTTGGGCAAAAGAAAACACCCTCTGAGGTAGCACATACTACACAGTACCCAAGCTATATTAAAGGCATGTAAATAAAAATCAAGCCCCAGGTGTAATAAAATGCTTATTGAAGATGAAGAAACCAAAGGTCTGTAAATTAAAAAAAACTTGAATTAATGGTGGCAAAGTCAGCTTTACCTCTGACTCGGTCCAAAAATACAGTTTCTCTCCTTCAGAAGCACTTCAGGCTAGAAATTAAATTCGGATCTCTTGCATCACATTCTGTACAGTCAGACACACAAAACATCTGCACATCTGATTTTGTCTCACTCAGATCTGAGGCTGTATGTTCAAAACAGTTTGATGGAAGAAAATCAATTAATATATTTTACAAGTCTTCTTTGTTTGGCAGATCAAAGCAATAGTTTCCTAGTTACTTCCCCGGCTAGAGGGACTGAGATAAGAGCCGCAGCGAGGCTGCAGCAAATCCAACACTTTCTGGACAGACCAGCTATCTTCATCTTTCATACCACAAAGCAAATCCCAAGACTCCACAGAGTCAGACAGGCCAAAACCTGCTTCCACTCACGTTTTCATGCACACATTCTGCAAGTAAACTCACATGTGTAGACCACACACAAATGCCGAAAACTGAGGCAGCAGATAGGAAGGCTGCACATGGCTGCAGATCCACACTGCCTGCCATCTTAGCAAGGATGTGCACCCTCACCTGCCTTGGGATTAGAAAGATGAGAAAAGCTGGGAGGCTAAAAATATTCTGCACATTTTAATGAACCTGTAACACTTCCCTCTCCCAATCTCAGAAAGAAATCCACAGAAATATACAGCAAAAGTAAACATTACCTCTTTGGTAAGTTGGTCAAATCCCACCCCTGCACTGTTCTCACTGCTCCTTGTAACTTGTGTGATCCTGTATCTCCTGCGGACCCTCATACACCATAAAATCCATGTTACACTTATGTGAGTTTTCGCTTTTGACATCCAGCAAATTTGTTTACTAGAAAAGGCAGTTTGCTAGCCAAGGCTACTGAGAGCATGGCAGCTATGCAGCTACTTCCAATGGCTTTGGCATTTCCACACTCTGAATGCAGAAGGAGAGAGCAGTTCTTACATTCATCATGGCACAGACATACAGATATGGGATATTATGCACCCTTCAGCAAAATTCTCCTGCGTGAACATCCCCTGGCTCCAGAAACTCTTCCAATTCAACTTTAAGGTATTCAAAGGAAAACAAACAAAAACCTACAACATAACAATTCTGCTTTCACAAGACAGTAGCTTGCTTTTGATTTTTGTAATTCAATCTTTAAAATTTCTTCTTCCCCAAACATTTGAGAGCATTTCCTCTATCTCAGATCTTATAACTTCTATGCATTCTCTTTACCAGGGGAATGGTCCCATGCTAATGGTCTAAGTCAGGACAAATCTAAATCCTAATAAAATATAAATCTAAAAAAACCCCAACTAATTATGCACCTCACACAAAACTGCCCTTTTGTAATGTAGACTTAGGCCAATAGTAGGTGGAAAGACCTTTGAAAAATAAGACGTCCCATATGCTGTCTGCAGCAACTTCATAGCTTTACTACTGAAATTATCCCCTCTCCTTCCAGGCCACCACCTTTACATGACCTTCAGTAAAACAAAGAGGATAACACACAATGTGCAGCTTCTTGGGATACCATTCACTAAAACCTAAGGAAAGAAAATTACTGCTAGCTGTTTTTCCAACCCATTTGTACATTAGTGTGCCGAAAGGCATACTTGGAGCCATCGAAATCAGATTCAATGTACGTTTTACAGTACTTAGGAGGAAAGCTATTTTAATTTTGTTAGCTGCTAGAACGTAAAATCCTAGAGGCAAAAAGCTACAAGCAGAAAAACAGAACAGATCTTAAAGGGGAAAGACGTTACCTAACTTGATAAAAACTGAAGGAAAGCTTAAGCAGGACCCAGTTAAACACAGCTCCGAGGAAAGGAAAAGCCCCTGTTCCTCCACACGGCTGATGCTGGCACGGGGCTTAATGACACAAGGTGCAGCACTTTGTTCTTCAAATCCAAACTTAGCAACTTAGCAGTACAGAGCAACTCCTCAGCTGCCAATAAACAGCAGCTTCAAGGCCCTTAGTGACATATGAGAAACATGCTCCAAGTTTTAAGTATTTACTTTGGGAAATGCAATGCCACCAGATGTCCAAGCTTTTTCTTACCTAAAGACTAATGCATCAAAAGTGGTCTTGGTGACGTCCTCTCTGAAAGCTCGTTTGCTCAGAGGTGACAGACAGTTCCATGTCCATCACTTCTAGACATGTGCCCAGCCCATTAGTTCAGGTGGACCTCAGCCAGGCATGAGCAGAGGGGCGGTTTTACTGAATTAGCCAGAGCACACAATACTGTGTGTTCGACAGCTCCATGTTTTAGTCTGGCTATGGAAAGGCAGGACAAACTTAACCCCTCAAAATGTTTTGAATCAACTTGAATCACAGGGCTATGCTTGCGCTAGTAAAGCACTCTGCATTACCTTAACTAAGGCAGTCCCTGAAAATAAGGGATCTTCTAAGGCCCAAGGCATTTTCTGCCACTTGCGGAAGAGCTTTTCTCAATGCAAGGCACCCTGCATTTCACAGAGGCGATAAGAAAACCCCGAACAGTTTTGGCTGTAACCTTTCTCTTGGACACCCTTCTCTTTCATATCCCAGGACAGTAACCAGGGCCCTGACTTTCCTTCCTTGCTTAATGAAGGGACCTGACGATGGAGCTTGCATCCCTGGCTGCTTGTCAGTGCATGGGTTCTGCATCATTCAACCCTTCCCCGGGAACATAATGCAAAAGACACAGTTATTTTACTGGTACATTCTTTGTAAGAGATGTCTGCTTTGGTTTTATCCTTGTGGGTTTTAATAACTATGCACACACACAGAAAGCTTGCAATCTAGTGTACTTCAAATTAAATCTTAGCCAATTTGTAAGTATTAAAAACCACAATTTTTTTTTTTTATAACATTTTAATTGTAGTATTACAGAACTCATCTGGTAACACCTAATTATAATTCTAAATGAGCAGCAATTAACAAGCTATTTTATGGTGCCTAAGTCCAAAATAAGCAAGGTCGGGACAGTCCCACAAAAGCAGCTGCCAGTGTCACCCTGCAGAAGGGAGCCAGTCTATCTTTGGAAAGCGCCCACTCCCCAGTTTCTGTATCAGAACACTACATCTTTGAAACTCTACGGAATATCGCACACCGAGTACAGGACTTGCTGTACCTCTGGATCCTTGTCAGGAAATGGGCAGCTCTGCTCCTGTCATAGCAGACACATCACCAGTATAAGCTCATTTGAAGTGACACATGCCTACATTATGTCACTGGTGGGGAAGGTAGAAGCAGCTCCAGCAAAAGCAAGTGCTCTCAACCACCACGTAGCAAAGACACCAAAATGGGATGGACTGAGGACAGAGCAATGAAGGAACCTCTCCACACAGAAGTCATAACACTCCCCACACTAAAGGCAGCCCACCTACTGATTGAAAAAAGGAGAGTTAGTTCATCATGGCATGGGGAACACTTCAAATCTGCCCAACACTTACTAGTGGGAGGAAGGTTGACACTGCAGACAGAGCCACAGATTTCAGGTCAGAAATTCCAGGACATTTCCCACTGACCTGGATGCTGTCCCAGAAATTTCTCGAAAGAATCTTGCTCCTTTACTCCATGGCTACTAAGTTACACCCTTCTACTAGGTAAACATCCACTGAGTGCTTCTAAAGTAGCTATAGCACAGAAGTATCCCACTAGTAGCATTTTAGAGGTCAACTGGCAAAGGTTCAAAGCCTAGAGGCTTTGGTTCAGAATGCATTACCCTTTGCTGACAGGTTGGGCTTAAACTTTATTTTTGTCTTTTATCCTTTTAAAATAAAAATTATTTGAGAGCTGAAATGTGAGGGGGGGGGAATTCTGCATTAATGATATGCAACATACAAGGTAATTTTCTCTTCTCTGAAAAGGGCTTTGTGACAGAGTCATGTATGTATCTTCTATTTTTCCCTGTACCACTTTACCCTGTCTTCTAGTGAAAATGAATCTCAAACTTCTTGCAGGAAGAACACAGGCCATTCCTGACTGCAGGAGAGGAGGCAACAGAATGGGAACTTGCCTGATGCAGCTGGTATCCTCTCTGCCTGCAGGAACAATGCATTAGATATTCTGAACTAACATTAAAGACATGGAAACATTTGGAAAAGTATCAATGACAGGCTTTTTAAGCAGAAGAACGAAGTACCCAGGGCACTGTCAGAGCTAAATCAGCAATCCAACTCTGGGACTTGCTGGCAACAGAAAATGTTTTATGTATGCAGGTGGTTTATGAGGAACAATTTATTTACAGCCCTTTTAAAAAGAATACATGAAGGAATTTGAGTACCGATTCCTAATGAAGCACTGCTGTTCATAATAAAGCTTATTCAGTCCTTCAAGCTCGCAGAGATAATTCCTGACAGATTAACCTTCTGCGCCACACCAAGGGCACAGGCAGGAAAGGGCTGCTCAGATTCCCCACCACTCTGTCGCGCTTTGTCCCACCCGCAGGAGCACTAGAGCCTTGCACCAGATGGACCACAGGGTGTAGATCTCTTCAGCTGAGACTTACAGGCTTCAGGAGATTTTGCAGTCCAGTCAACACGACGCCATCCAAACTGGAGGGTGCCTGCACCTGGCACCCCCTAAGGAAGTTGCTGCTGTCCGAGGGAATTTTTACAAATGCAAAATAAAATTAGAAGTATGTATCCTCCTTGACAGCGTTTGTCAAAAGCCAGTTAAGACCCACATTACTAGGTGAAGCCAACTAATCACCTCTGGAAAACCCTTCCTGAGCAAGGCCAGCAGGAGAGCTCCACAAGAGCAGACATGTACAATAAGAATTGAACAGGCACTGCTACCCAAGCTCCAAGCACACACCCTCTGACCCCCTCAAGAGCCTCTGCTGCCGAACAGCATCAGCAATGTGAGAGGAGCCAACAGGTTGTTCTTTCTTCACTGTGCAGACAGGAAAAGAAAAGCTGATCAAACCACTGCCTGAAGTGAGGCTGCACCGGGAAGGCCAACCAAAACTACTGGCATAGCAGACTCCTAGGCAGGAACTGTCATTAAGATCAAGACAAGAGTAACTGCTGACAGCCAGTTGTATGAACCAGGCAAAGCTGATTATTTCTTTTCGAACACACCAACTGCCCTGGGAAAGCCCACCACCCCCAAATCCTTTTCCATCAACTGTCCAACAAAGTTCCTTGCAAGTTACTGGAGGCATAAAAACTGCAGATACTTGGCTTTTTATCTTTGAAAGCATTCTACTGGAATTTATCACACTACATGCAAGTGAAACTTTATTTAGCTGAACAAGAATCCTATAAGCCCCCTTTCCTCACCAGAGAGTGAGAACACGTAGAATAGCTAGTGCCTTCTTGCTTTACTGAATTCATTATATTAAACCAAAAGCAATGTCATCTTTACTTGAAAGGTCTTTTAAAAGAGCTTGAAGCAATTCTGCTGCTGCAGCATTTTTGTGTTGTGGATTACCTACAAGCCTTCTTAACCCCTCCGAGTTTGTAAATGCACATACCCATATCCTCCTAAGCTTTCAGAGCAGCCAGCAATCTCTGAACGGTTAGCAGGCAGAGAGTTAAGGCGCACACTGTGTACAACTATTGTAACTTGAGCTCCTCTACAAGTTACAGAAGTCCAAGTTTTAGATATTTTTGTCCACAAGAAAGGACATGCAGAATTTGGTAAGTTATCTCAGACATTCCTCATGTCTCGTGCAATTTCCAGAATTAACATCCCAGGCTCACAGGGGCAAGGAAAAAGTCAAAATCTTACAACAGGAGATAGTGCTAAAATATATTAAATGTTACTTTAAAACATTTCCAACTAGTATTAATGTAGAAAGACTTCTGTCTTGAGGGATTTTGTAAATTCATTATTATCATTGAATTTTTAAGCTCTTTTTCAAATGGGATTTTTCTGGTCTTTTTTCACCAATAGAGTGTATTGGAAACCGGGGAGGGGGAGGGGGGGGAAATATGTAACTTTCTTGAAATGAAATGTTTAAAAAAACACCCTGCCACAAATAACTGGTTCTGTTTGATATAGTTTGTCATTTTTCTGGACAGCTGAAAGCCTTAGGCAAATACGCAGGAGGAGAAAACAGCAAACCATCTCATCCGGGTTTTGTTTATTAAACCACATTTATTTAAGTGGCTTTCAATACTGAACTACGCAAAGTCTTCTGAACCATTCCATACTCACCAATCAATACTGGGGGGCAGACAGAATCAAAAATGTCCTTTAAGTTTATTAACTTCTGGAGAAAGCATCAGATAACAAACCCTTTCATCTCCACTCACACAGCTGAAGAAAGGTGAGAAACGGCAGCAGCCAGAACCAGAGCAGCTCCAGCACGGTGCTACAAGAAGGTGGTGTTCTCAGATGCTTGATACAATTCCTGCTGAAAGCATCTGTGTCACTCTTGCCCCAGAAGCTTTTTAACCGCCCTGTACAAGCCAGGCTCTCTTACCCTACCTGTGGGGAACACCATTTACAAAACAACCATTTAAAACCCACTTTTAAGCTTTCTTCTGACTCTGCTGTGTTTTCAGGAGAAGGGGTGCATCTCAGGGATGGCTGTACACATGCTGTAGATGAAAGGATGCCAAGCAGTGCCAAGTTCTCAGACAAATAGTATGTAGAGGAGACAGACAGAGTCACAAGATCAAACTGCAAACGCGCCCAGGTTAACATTATTTTGAAAGGGCTATCTGTACCCTGCCCATTCACAAAACAAAACACCAGAACAAAACCCACACAAGCAAGGGAGGGGAAAACAGTTTTATACACAAAATTATATCCAAAGAGTGCCCTAGAGACCACTGTATCATTCATTTTCATTCTAAATTCAATAAAAATACACACTCATTATTTAGATTAAATAGCTGCAGCACCACGGAGTCTTGATGCAGCATTTAAGACCTTGTTGAGAGCATGCCCTGCCCTAATCCAGTCAAGGGGTATAACTCTTCCAAGTTAGTTAATTCTTCTCTCAAAGGTGCAATAAATTCTATTCCAGCAGTGCCTACAGTGGTGTGTCCAGTCCAAACACATAACAGCAGCCGATGCATTCCAGACAGGCTCACACTGCACATGGCAGAGGAGCGAGGATGCACACACTACAGCTGGCTGCATCCCCCAACCCATCCATCAGTACTTGGTCAGCGACAAGAAAAGTACAGCCCTTCCTCCCCTTAAGTAAGACACTAATCTATTACAACTCTACAAGCTAGGGTAATTAATCAAAAGTCTATCATACCATACAAAGTGAAAATGGCTTGAAGATGTGCCTATTCACATCAATTAATTATTAAAGGAGCATTAGCTGAAGCTTTTCACCTGCCATTTAAAAGTTTGTGATAACGCGACATGCATACAACTAGTGCAGCACAGTCCACAACTGCAGTCGCCCACCCACCACAGGCACCTCAGTTATGCCAGTACCTGCCCTGCTTCTGCAGACTGGTCCCAGTGTACCAGCCTGCCTGCTGGGGATGCTCAGTACGTACAGCTGCGAAATCACCGTGAGGATCCAGGGGGTTGCCCCTCCAAGCAGCGATCCCAACAAGCCTTTGCACGTGTTTGCCTGACATTCCCGCTTTCATTTCAAAATAAAGTCCTCAAGCAAGAAGTAAACAGTAGCACAAGTGTTCCTAGAAACCACCAACCGTGCTGTTTTCAGCTGTGTTCACACTGCTGTAATCAATGGAAGCACTCAGCAGTGATGAGTACGTACCAGCAAGAAAAAACACCCCATCCTTTCTGCCATGGCTGTATCTTCCTCCAGACCAACCAATGAATCAAGATCACTGACTGCGGCAGGAGGTGAAACACTGAGACGGCTGGTGCTTAATTAAGCAGAAGTAAATACATCCCAGCTCAGGAGCAGACTAAAATCACCTCTGTAGCACATAAGCCAAGAGCAGAGGAGAGCACAGCAGCTTCAGTCTCTCTCATATTTCTACCACTTATGACCTGAGCTTTATTCTAATTGCACCAATTGAGGAATGATTAGCAGTTGTGTGGACATTAATTGCCCTGTTGATGTAACCAAAACAGATTTGCTTTATTCAGAATGATTACTTAAGACTGTAGCTGTGAAACTAGAATGAATCAAAATAGAAACATACAATAAAAACACTAAACAGCACCTCAGAAACAAGGGGGATGGCAATATATCCTTAGTAATAATTTAAAAGCCACACACTTTTAACATCAGGCTTTCTAGAAAGGGAAAGGCAGGCACTATTTCCATGAAGAACCATAAAACTGCTACAGTGTGCTTCTCATCCTTTACAGTCTTTAAAGTGAACTTTTATGAATATGAATACTAACAAAACTTACCCCACCTTTGTTTTGCATCTGGTTTCTATGTAAGAATCCATATCCAATTTTACAGTAATTTTTTATTTTAGCTGAAAAGTGTTACACACAACTCAAGATCAGCAGAAATACAGGGTCTATTCAGAGACCAACTTCCATGATCTGGGGGAAGCGAGCAGTAAGTGCATCCCTGATAGACACTCCCAATAAACCACCAAGCAGGCACCAGCACTCCTGGTGTTGATTGGAAAGTAAATACTAAGCTGTGACTTTAAGCATTTTTGCCTCGCCTCCCATCTTTCACAGATGCTCCTCTTCACAGCTTATCTCCCAGCTGAACAGTGAGAAATGGGGGACCCCAGACTGGCTGCCAGCCAGCCAGCCTTTTCAAGCTTCCTTTTTAATACCATTACCTATGAATACATTACATTTACTTGGCCTCCAGTCACCTCATTAACCCTGGCAGCAAAGCAAACTAACATAAATACAGCTTACAATATATACTTGATTAGAAAGGCATGCATTTTTCCTTAGCACTTCATGTAAAAACACAAATCATGAGACATAAGTCTCTAGCTGTTAACCAGCTATTTCCCTCTCCCCTCTAAGGAAGAAATCGTGTTTTTCTCTGACAGCAATATATGATGTTACTGTCATTAAAGCTGTTTCAGAACAGCTTTAAAATACATCTGTGTTTCATAACTACCTGCCAGAGCCCTTGTTCAAAACTCTCATGTCTCAATATACTGTTTCAAGGGAAGCTTTTAGTTTGAACTTCCAAGTCATCAAGTCCACAAAAGAACACGCGTGCTTAAAGGTGGTCAATAGAGTCCTACTCACTGCATTCAAAATACAATCCATACTCTGGCCTTCCCAGACCAGATTTTGTGCATGCTATAGAGACAGCATCACAGGGCTGAAAAACCCCAGACAAGGTTCCCTTAAAGCAGGTACTGGCCAGTGCAAAGGGTCTCATTAAACATCCTCCTCACTGACATTTGCAGACACAGTGTCTCAGCTGCTCTTCCTCTCCAGGTTTTACTCGGCAAGCAGATCTCACATCTTTCACTGAAATCCAATATAGACCTGCCAAGAGTTTCTTTCCAAAGGACTTTTAACCATGATGAGCACACCTGTTCATACATTATTTGTGCATATTTTACATTTGTATATATACATTTCTATAAAAATGATACCATCCATGTATTTTATAGTCAATGTCTTGTAATCTTCTTTTGAGCAGCCCCACCAGCATCCTTGTGCTTTGCTTTTATTTCAGAGGAAGCAGAGAGGCTGCGCTGCCAGCAGCTGGGCAGGTCTGGAGCTCCCACCCTGCTTCCAAACACAAGGTTCTCCTGCAGCCTTGCCAAGTGCCTTCACTTGCACCCCCCAACCACAGAAGCAGTGACACTCTGCCTCCCAGACACTATTTTGTGAGAATAAATTTACTAAAAAAACCCACAACAATACACAAAGCAAAACAAACAAAAAAATCCAACTATGAAACTCTGAAAAGTAAATGCTGCTATCTTCAAAGCATCGGAAGCTTACTCCAGTTGCCAGGCTTCTATAAAAACACACAAAAAGTTATCTTGCAAACATCTTCTGGGGCAATTTTATTATTCTGTTCTTTAAATTCCACTAAAGCTCTACTTTTATTATGATAATTTATGCCACCACTTTGGAGAATAGCAGAAAGCCATCTGAATTCTAGTTTTTGCAACTTAAGAAAAGCCTATAAAATATACTGGTTATCTCTTCTAACCCTGTAACAACAGAGGTTTGGCTCCAGCAGAAGAACAATGAGATAAGAAATCAAAATGGTCATCTATCTGCTGGCAGTGCATAAACACTGTACTTATTAGCACTTTCACATGCTGATTTTTGACTAAGCTCTTTCTCCCAGCAGTAACAGCAGAAATGAC
The DNA here is from genome assembly GCA_033439905.1 of Ceryle rudis. Taxonomy (NCBI): domain Eukaryota; kingdom Metazoa; phylum Chordata; class Aves; order Coraciiformes; family Cerylidae; genus Ceryle; species Ceryle rudis. Next base: position 196,852 of record JAAGNO010015320.1, read on the forward strand.
CATTTCAAAAATGCTGTCATCCAAATGTCAGAAAAGAGAGCAAATGATACTCCCATGAGAGACCTGCTCCTGCACTGGCACCAGAGGAGAATAACCCAGCTCCTGTGACTCACCTTACCCTTCAAAGCCAAGGAGGCTCTGGAGCGAGGCGAGCGCAGAAGCCGCACCAGGAGGTCCGGCCAATACTGCCCAGCTCTCTGCAGCCTGCAGCGGTTCCTCCATTTTGAAGAAGAGGATCTTTGCAGAAGAAGAATTAGGATCATCCTCCTAATTACATGCCAACAATTAACTGGAATCTCGTTGGGCTGCGCATGTCACCTGTTAACAGGGCTCTGTGAAAAAGGGCTAAAATTGGATGCGGCAGATGGAGCTATATATTCTGCCCATCTCTGGAGAGCAGATTTGTAATGCAAAACACTGAATTCAAGATGTGACCCATGGATACAAGGAAGCAATCAGAACCAAACTGATTAAACAAGACCCAGGTCTCAGCACACTGTGCAGAATACTAAGCAGAAGCAAAGATAACTCTGATAGGGAAACAAACTGCACGCTGAACCACGCACCAGCCAGATCTTCACTGCACTGTGACCACCTCTTCAGAAAAATCAGACTAGTCTTCTAACAACTCACCAACGCCAGAAACATCTGCATCCCAGTCACTTATTTCTGAAACACAGATGAAAACCTTGGGTTGTGGAGTTGAAGTTTTATAACAGGGAAGCCTGGGGCAGTGACGCCACGGTCCCCGCAGCCAGACACAACCGCACTTGTTACTAAGCCCTCCAATTCAGGCTTACAGTATCCCAAGTCAGAACACCAGTCTGGATTATTAGCCTGGTCTCTCTTACAACCCCAGAGATGACATTTCACACAGTCACTGCTATTCTGAGCCCAATTCCTGTCTGACTAAACCAAATCTGGGTTCTGTACAGAGGAAACTGGACTTATGCCCAGGACAGACATCAGGACACAGTGGGGGTGCGCTGCTTTGCCTCCGTCTCACAAGCACCCGAGAGAGGTGTGCTTTGCTCCCAGCTCAAGTACCACTGGCTCCAGCACCCAGTCACACCTCCGTGCTCCGCTTCTCGCTATGCTTATGAAGTGTTTTTAAATCCTTGCACTCGGAACTGTGCTTTCCGTTATCAACGCTGATCTGGCTTCACAGACCTCCCACTCGTTTTGCTTCATCCGCTAATGGAAGAGGAGGAGTATTAAAGGAGAAGGAGAATTAAAGGAGAAGAATTAAACAGCCCCGTGAGCTCCTGCAGCCTCTTTCTCACAAATACTCCTCTGACACACACATGCTTCTCAGCCCCATCCCTGCTCAAACAGCCATCAGGAAAACTATAATTTAGACTTTCAACAGCTCCTCCAGTTCAACACAAGAAACCAACCACCCTTAAAGCTGGCTTTGTTCCACTTTCTCTCAGAAAAACGCTTACCCCTCGGTCAGCTGGAACCAGCCCGATACATTATTTTGCTGTCTTACATCTCCCGACCAAGTGGATGATGTCACAAAGCCTTGCAAGAATAAACATATTCTTACACACACAAAAAATTGAACGAACTAAGCTATAAGAAAAGACAGTTTCTGGAATGCTTTGCAGACACCTTTACACTGTCTGGGCCCCACAGCCAAGTTTTTTTTCTCCAGAGAGAAGAAAAACTTTTGAATGTCAGTACAGTGCTCACCCGCTGACTTTCAAGAGCAGATGCTGCCAAGCTGCTGCACGGGCTGCAAGACTCAGCAACTGAGTGCTTTTGGAAAATGCATGTTCTACACACACATGCACAAACAACAGAGCAATCTAACAACCAGAATATGTAGAGAGACATTGTTCAAAGACACTCATGCGGCCTCTATGATCACACTTCTTGATCTGGGTGAATTTACTTCAGATGTAAAAAGATGCTGGGGCAGCCTTTCTCCTTCCCTCTTTCCCTGCCTATTTTTTCAGGTTTTGGGGCTTTCATTTTTTATTTGTTGCCTTTCTTGTAGCTTGACAGAAAGTTTCTGTTATTCCACCAGATTTATTCCTTTCTGTTTAGCAAATGTTGATTCTCCACCACCCTCCTACACATCTCACACAGAATTGCTACAGCCTCTTGTGTGTAACAACAACAACAACAAAGTGTACTTTTATCTTACTACAAAATACACAGTTTCAACACCATCGGCACTGCCTGGACATTACTGTTCAGAGTCTTAACTGAACGGAAGAGACTGCAGCCCCCTCAAGCACAAGGGTCCGCAGAGCGGTGCCAGCACTGCAAGCTGGCAGTGGCTGGGCGTGAAGCCGGGAGCAGTGACTGCAGCCCCCCTGCGCTCGCCGCATTCCTGGACCTGAAACCGATGCCCCACTCAGGTGATGTGCCTGTATTGATCCTACACAGGTGTGTAATAACGTAGGCCTCAAACAGCCTGCTCCTGCATCTGATGAACAGGAAGAATAATTATCATTTTACTAATGACTTGAAAACACTATCGCCCAAGTTCTTTTTCAGGGGACTGGGAAGACACTGTGAAGAAGATACATAATGATACCCTTGCTTCACAGGCTTCTCCACACAAGACTTCATGCCTTTGTGCCCAGCACTGGCTCAACCCTCCAACCCCAAACAAGAGAAGATTTTGTTGTTGTTGCTGCTGTTTTTTAAGACATGACTTCGTACCAAACACGCCACTCCACTTCTGCATTCCTGAGCTCTGCTGTCTGTAAACAAGAGTCAGGATGGGTACTGTGAAGTCCAAGTTCAGGTTTCTAGATGGAAGATGGCAAGTAAAAAACAAATATTACAGAATACAGCAGGGTATCTCTCACATAAGCAACTTAAAAATCACCTTTTAATGATAAATCTCACCATCAGGAGCATCTAGCACAGCATGACTGCTGAGAGAGCAGCGAGATGGTGAAGATAAGGTGTTTTTTCTTTCTTGCAATTTTTAATAAAAGTGTAGCTATGAGACTAAGTTTACTTTTGCTAGGAAATCTTCAGAATAAAATGATTGCTCGTTCTATATTCAGGTGCTTTAATGTGTATGAGTCTAGTCATTTGAGATTCAGCACAGATCTGCTCTTGAAGTTAAAAAACCATATTCCTACTTCCTCTTCAAGAATAGGGTGCGATCAGCCAGCTTCCATTTAATATGAACAAGCATGATTTCAGCGTTATTCATCACTCTGATTTCAATAATGAAATGAGAAGTATTCCTCAAACTAAAAGGTTTAAAAATATAACTACCTCCCATAATCTTCTAGTCCTCTAGAAGAAATTAAGTTGATGCCCTCCAAGAGATTTAATGGACAACAAAAGTTCATCTCAAAACACCGAAGCACTGTTTGTTGAATGATCAGTTGTCCCCTTGGGTAACACTGACCATAAGATCTAAACTCAGCCAGCAGTTAACGCATTCTCTGGAAAAAGTAATTCTAAGACCTTTTCAAATTGAAAATTTTACCAATCACAAGTCTTCACTGCAGAGCCAGTGCATCCACCTGGTTTGATGTATCCGCATGTAAACTTTAGATATTTGAGACAAATCTAGAGTACAGCCATAAAGCTTAAGTGACAACATCAGCAGCAGGTCACTGACAACACAACTGAAAGGCAGCTGCCCAATACCTACAAATTAGAAGACGGAAAGAAAAAAAAAGGTTGGCCAATACTCAAGATTTAGACTTGGGATTCTGCTCTCCTAAACAAAATTACTTGTATTAATTCTGCATAACCTACT